>JACXGI010002317.1:33938-75742 GCA_016801175.1 Esox masquinongy | reverse complement strand
CCACACCATACCATAACACACCATACAATACCACACCATGCCACAACACACCATACCAAAACACACCGCACTAAACCATATCCTACCCTACCACACCATGCAATATCAAACCATACAATACCACACCATAACACACCATGCTATCCAATACCATTCTCTACTACATCATGCAATATCATCCTATACAATACCATATCACACCATAACACCACTCTAAACCATATCCTACCCTACCGCGCAATGCAATATCATACCATACAATACCACACCATAACACACTAAGCTATTCAATACCATACCCTACCCTATCACACCATACCACACCACACAATGTCATACTACACAATACCATAGCAAACTATAACACACCATGCTATACAATGCCATACCCTGCTGTAACACAAAATATCACACCACAGCACAACTTTCCTATTATTTTCATGTTCATTTTCCTTACCGTACCTTCTTACACCTCCACTTCTTACCTCTTCTCTTCAGGGTGATGATCGCATGAAGCTTCCAAGCCCCAATGACAGTAAGTTTTTCCAGAACCTGCTGGATGAGGAGGAACTAGAAGATCTGATGGATGCTGAGGAGTATCTAGTTCCTCACGCGTTTAATATCCCACCACTAGCATACACACCCAGGACACGTATCGACTCCAATAGGGTAAGATTTCCTGGTCTCTTTTCTCCTCCTTTCACTCTCTTCTTTCCTCATTTCCTCATCCTCTCCCTATTTTATTTTTCTCTGCCCAATGTAAAAAGGTCCTTTTTAGAGGACATTGGGTTGTATTCTATCATATTCTATTAAATTATTTTCAGCATGGTAGTCTCTTTCCTACTCTCTTCTTTCCCTAGAAGCCTGGACACAGTGTTCTCTGATATTTAAATCTAAGTCTTATTCAATCGTAGACAAAAGGCAGAAGGCCACACTGAGCTAGTCAGTTTGAAATATTTTTCTAATGATTTGAACTTTTCACAGAACTCCATCATTCATCCTGTGTCCCCTTAAATTCTGCCTTAAAGCATTTTCTTGTTCAGTCTGTATCAGTACATTGTTTGACTGGTTCCCATTTGGGAAGTACTCATCTGTTGCAATTGTTTTCCAATAAGTCCAGTAAATTAACAGAACATGTTTTACATGCACAGATACATACACTATATGGCCAATCGATGTGGACACCCTTTCTAATCATTGAGTTCAGGTGCATAGGTTCACAGGTGCATAAAATCCAGCACATAGTCATGAAATCTCCACAAACATTGGCAGTACAGTGGGTGGTACTGATCCTACTAGATCTGCCCCGTACAACTGTAAGTGCTATAATTGTGAAGTGGAAGTGTCTGGGAGCAACAACAGCCCAGCCATGAAGTGGTAGACCACGTAAACTTGCAAAGAAGGGCCGCCGTGTGCTGAAGTGCGTAGCGTGTAAAAATCACCTATCATCTGTTGCATTACTCACCACGTTTGCTTCATGAAATGGGTTTTCATGACCAAGCAGCTGTAAGCAAGCCTCACATCAACATGCTCAATGGCAAGTGTCGGCTGGAGTGGCGTAAAGCACACCGCCACTGGACAGTGGAAACGTTCTCTGGAGTGATGAATAACGCTTCACTATCTGGCAGTCTGATAGACGAATCTGGGTGTGGCGGATGCCAGGAGAACACTACCTACCGGAATACATAGTGCCTACTGTAAAGTTAAGTGGAGAAGGGATAATGGTCTGGCTCGGCCTTCTCATCCAGCATCAGTGCCTGATCTCACAAATGCTTTTGGGCAGAATGGGGCACAAACTCCCACAGAGACACTCCAAAATCTTGTGGAAAGCCATCCCAGAAGAGTGGCAGCTGTTATGGATGCAAAGGGGGGGACAACTTCATATTAATGCCCACGTTTTTGGAATGGGATGTCCATTAAACTCATATAGGTGTGATGGTCAGGTGTCCACATACTTTTAGCCACATAGTGTATAGTATATTTATGTTAAGGGTTAACTAAAACCAAGAGATGCATTATTTAGTGTGTTGATATGGTGGATGAGGAGGAGTAGCAGAGAACACAATGGCAGGATTTGACTGTACACAGCATGAAGTCTGGAATCACTTCTTGGCAAGCGGAGAACAGTAGAAGAGGTAATGAAAGGTGGTGATGGTCAATAGAGGGAGAATGACAGAACTGAAGTAGTTATTCCAGAGGATGGGGGTTGGATATTGGGTGGAGGCAGGATGAAATTCTAGGGTCTTCTTTTCTCAGTCATAAAAGGAAGACATAAAGAGAAGAGCTGATATAAGAAGGAAAAGAGGAGAGGGGGTGACAAAGGAGGAGTGAGTGACTCTCAAGCAAAAGGGTACACTGTGTAAAAGTGTCCTCTCATCAGTGAATGCTGACGGTGGACCACCACTGAGACATCGGTAGGTTGAGAAAGGTGGTACAGCAAGGGTAGAGACCATTCCCTACCGGAGGACAGAACAGAAGGAAGAGCAGGGCCGGCTCCAGGCATAAGCGACATAAGTGGTCGCTTTGGCCGCTCAAAAGCTAGGGGGGCTTCCGACAGCTAGGGAGCCCTCGACCAATAAGGTAGAGGTGGCCCCAAATCAAATTTTGCCTAGGTCTCCCAAAAGACTAGAGCCAGCACTGGGGAAGAGGATGCGGTGAAGGGAGGATGAGGGAGGACAGGAGCAGACAAGACAGCTGGAGGGGGAAAACTACTCTTTAACAGTCCCTTGAATCAAGTTCCAACTCATGGCATGTTAATGTGTCCCCATCTACAGTTAGCATGCCAGGACCCTAGCTTCTCTTACACTGTAGCAGTAATCAGTGTAATAAACCCCTCTCTCTTGCCATGTCTGTCTCTGCAGAACCAGTTTGTGTACCAGGACCCTAGTTTCGGCATGGAGGACATGTTGGGGACCATCCCACGGGTGCTATCTCTGACTGTGGCCCCAGGTTGCAGACCCCCAGGGGACCCGTCTACGGGAGGGCATGGCAGCAGTGGAACAGAAGAGCAACGGTCTGAGGACCAGCGCTGTAATGGCACCCTGAGGAAGCAGGTATCTCCTCGACCTGCGGGACCTCCAGGCCTGGGTGTAACCCCAGGTGAAGCCTCTTTTAAAACTTATTTTGAGCACTTGTTATGTTGGACAAAACTTGCCATAATTACAATGTAAAAAAGAAGTACACAAATTTATACGGGCAAGCATGAAAATTAAGAAATATATCTTTACCTGTCTGTACCCATTTAAGAATTTATACTATAAATCTATTATATAGTAATTGCAAATTTATGTAACTTTTTTCTTCCTCCAATATGGTAATTAAGGGATGTCAATTAAATATCTGTTTGGGGTATCTAACACACCACTGGTTGATCAATTTAATTGCGCTCTGCTCAATTGCTTTTGCCTGGCTCTGAAAACAATGGGCATCTCCAGACTATCTGCTTTTCCATGTGGAGGCATTCATGGAAAATCTGGGTAAGCTACCTGCTTAAAAGGAAATCTACTGTAGGTGAACTAATATACAGTATTTTCTAGCTATTCATCTAATTGCTGCTAACTAGTTACTAGCCAGCTTTTAAACTGTTGGGGAAATAACATTAGCCAACTCCCACCATCAAAGTTCAGCTTAGCTAGCTAACATAAGCTAAATGGATTGTAGCTAGCTAGATTTTGACTATTGAACACTTTTTGTCAAACTAATATTATTGTTTGATATATGGGTGACTAAAAGTTGGCAAGAGCAATGTCCCTTATAATTTCACTGAAAATGGGCAGCTTTCAATTTGTCTGATTAGGCTTGTGCACCACGTACATGGGTTTTTCATTAGTTGGTTAGTTATACATGGGTTTTTCATTAGTTAGTTAGTTCATTAGTTAGTAAGTTATACTGACTGTGCTAATTCGTAGTCATGTCAGTGTTATTGTTGCTTGACAGTGGCATTGCTGATAGGCCAGGGCACATATTTACTAAGGAGTAGCGGCACTGATTTTATTATCAGTTCTGCATTCACACTGAGAACAATTACACTGACAAGATCATCCCGGTACACTATCTATACTCTGAGACACTTTGTTTATGGGCCCTGAAGGAAACTGTGTCCGAATACCTTCCACGGCAGTCATTAAACCACAGGACCCTAGCTTGTTAATTTCCATATTAATTACACTAACAAAACGGTTGAATTGGTCAGTATCAGTGTAGTGAATGCGAGCATGGCGGAATGTTTGTTCTTCCCATCAGTGACATTGGACAGGATAGTGACATCATCTTCAAGCGGCCGGACAAAGGAGCCTTTAGTTGTTCTCGAAGCGTGGGCCTGGCTTACTTACAGCAACAGCCTCATTCTCTCTCCATATCACTCTTTTTCTTGTCAAAATGAATTTTGACTCTAGTGTTCTCTATGGTTATTTGTCCTAGTTAATCTTGCCTCTAATAGATTTATGCATTTCAGTTGACACACCTGTGATGTCTGTTTTACTCTTATAAAAATAAACAAACAACCTTTTAAAATCACAAGTTTTTTTGTCATTCTAAGCCAGATTAGGGAGAGTCTGCCAGAAGGAACATAGTCTCCGGCCTTCTCCCTGACTGAACTTACAGGCATCGATGCCGCCATAAGGAGTCGCTAGAGCGCGAAGAGGCTTGGGAGCCACCCCCCAAAACCGGGCAGTGCTGGCATATTGTACAGCCTTTGACTAGACCCCTGAACTAATTTGTGAGCATTAAATAGTCCTGGTTAAACTGGGCTTACCTGCCACAAGTTCTTGCCTCAGCTAAACCTTTTCTCTACATTTGTCCTGTACATTTGACATTTACCCAGTGTAATATGTGTATTTTTTGTTAGCCAGCTTACGTTAACTACTTTTAATGACAGCTGTGTAATAGACAGTCGTTTAACAATGTGCTTCTTTATTTTTTGTCTGTTTTGTTTCTAGTGTGTGATTTTGAGATTTAGGGGCATTGTAAAATTTTTAGCCTTTCAAAGTATAGGGGTTCTGATGTTTTGGGAAAATGGACTCCACTTTCCTAGCTTCACAATTGAGATGCCAGAATAGAGAATAGATTTTACTGGGCTGAGCTGCAGCATCCATCTGGCCCAGGGAAGGCCATATGACCAGAGGTGGCAGAACGTAGGGCTTGGGTAGGATATAGGTTTAAAGCATCGCCTGAAGGTCGACAGGGACAGACAAGCACCTTGTTCTTATAATGGATGCAATCTTCACCTGGAAGCCAGTAGAACGTTTTGGAGGGGGTTACATGGTAGAATGTGGAAAGGTTAGACATCAAGTGGGCTGCAGCTCTTGATAGGTAGCAGAAGTTTGATGACACATGGGAGGCCAGCCAAAGGTGGGTTTTGCAGTAGTTCAAACGCGAGATGACGAAAGTCCTTGGATTAGTACCTCTGCCTCTTCCAGGTCGTAACCTATGAATATTGTTGAGCCTGCAGGAGCATCTCAGCGCTTTCATGTTTGTGTAAGAAAGTATTGTCCAGGGTCATTGCAAGGTCTCCCATGATAGGTTGAAACAGGGATTTCTGCATTTTTAAAAACGTGCTAAAGTTCTTGGCCGCGTTGTGCCAGTGACTGACAGGATCGTTATTCTGTCCTGCACAAAATGAAAACAACAAGCAGTCAAAACTGCTTTACAAAGTGACATCAGCTTTTTCTCTCTCTATGGATCTTTGTTAGTGTTAGGTACCCTGACGGGGTAGAGGGAGGCAGTTAGTCTGTTTGTTCTGTTATGATTCACCATTTGAATTTGACTTGCGTAAAGACGTTTGCTGATGCTAAGGTACATATACAGTACCAGTCAAACGTGTGAGTACAACTGGCAAAAGAAATGTAAAGCTATTTTTCAGAACAGTAATTGTTTCTTTGCTCTAAAAATATCTAGAAGAAATATGATAAAGAAACAATGAAAGTATCCGAAATCTGTATGCATCTGATGAACGATACTTAAAAGGTCACTTCCCTGAGGTACAGAAAGAAATCTAGTGAAATTTGTCATCTGGCACCAAAGTTCACACTTTAACTTTGAGATGTCTTACACTACTTGGCCTTGGAGGGCAGGTTCCAGCTGAGAAACTGTTGTGGCAAGGTAACAAGCAGAGGATATTAAATATTTTTAGCTGCAAGTTACTCCCAGTTGACTCCTTACTTAAGCTTTATTCTATTCTACTTATGCTTTATTGTAATGCAGAACACTGGTGAACTATTATCTACTTTAATTGATTTCATCTTTCATTTCCAGTGTGAAATTGAAAACAGTGACACACAATATCTACAATGTTGCATGGGAATGCTAAATGGAAATACCATCATGTCCAGCATACCCAGGGCAAATACAATTGAGCTGCATGTTTCCTTGACAGCCCTTGATTATCACATTGAAGGGGAAAAAAAGGAGGAACTACATAGCAAATGTCTAAAATAATCATTTAAATGGCAGATTTGGTCCTCCACAAATGTTTCTTCTTGATTTTTGTTTTATTTAAGATGTTTTGCCTACTGTAGCATTGTATTGAGATTCCTGTCATGAAAATCGCTATACTAATTAATGTATTCTCATTTAGCCTCAGTTCCAGGGGAAGACAGCAGTGGACAGCGTTATAGTGCAGACCCCATTGGTATGCTGGGGGACAGAGGACCTCGAGGAGACACAGACCAGGATGGATACATGACCGCCTTGAGAGAGAAGGCCTCCACAGGTAAAATATGAATGCAGTTATATACAACTGAATCCCTACAACATTGTTTCCCTTTCTTTGGGTAGGTAAATGTACAGGAACGTCAACTGTAACATCACATTCTGTTGTATATAGCTCCATGGGTGTTTGTGATAGAAAATGTTTTCCATTACTGATTCTTGTGACTCAGCTTATACTGTGCCTTTGGAAAGACCCGTCCACTTTCTTACAATTGTCTTGTGTTGGTCTTAATGTATACTGTACTTTCCTACAATTTTTTTTTTATCTACACGCAGTTAAAACACGTTTTTGTATGTGCCAACACATTATGACCACCTACCTAATATGCTGTTGGTCCTCCGTGTGCCGCCAAAACAGCGGTGACCCTCCAAGGCCTGCACCTGAAGGTGTCCTGTAGTGTTTGGCACCCAGACATTAGCAGCAGATCCTTCAAGTCCGGTAAGTTGTGAAGTGGAGCCACCGTGGATCGGATTTGTTGGTCCAGCACATCCCACTGATGCTCAATCAGATTGAGATCTGGGGAATTTGGAGGCCAGGGCAACACCTTGAACTCTTCATGTTCTTCAAAGCATTCCAGAACAATGTGTGCAGTGTGGCAGGGCGCATTATCCTGATGAAAGAGGCCAATGCCATCAGGGAATATCATTGCCATGAAGGGGTGTACCTGGTCTGCAACCATGTTTAGGTTGGTGGCACTTGTCAAATTGACGTCCACATGAATGCCCAGATGCAGGGATTCCCAGCGGAACATTGCCCAGAGCATCACACTCCCTCCACCGGCTTATAGTCTTCCCACAGTGAATCCTGGTGTCATCACTTCCCCAGGTAAACGGTGCACATGTGCATGGCCGTCCACGTGATTGTAAGAAAAAAAAGGGATTCAAATCAGACCAGATGACCTTCTTCCACTGCTCCAAGGTTCAATTCCGACACTTGCATGCCCATTGTAGGCACTGTCGACGATGGACAGGGGGGTCATCATGGGCACTCTGACCGGTCTGCGGCTACACAGCCCCATACGCACAGGGTCCGATGCAGTGTGTGTTGTGACACATTTCTCCCGTAACCATCATTAACATTTTCTGAGAATTGTGCCACAGTAGACCTTCTGTTGGTTTGGACCAGACAGGATAGCATTTGTTGCCCTCACACGTCGATGAGCTTCAGGCGCTCAACATCCTGTCGCCAGCTTTTGGTTTGTCCCTCCTCGGACCACTTCTGACCAGGAGCACCCCACAAGCCTTGCCATTTCAGATGCTCTGGCCCAGTCGTCTGCCCATAACTATTTGGCCCTTGTCAAATTTGCTCAGGTCTTTACACCTGCCCATTTCTCCTACATCCAGCACGTTGACTACAAGAATGGATTGTTCGCTTACCATCAAATCTACCCAGACCTTGACATGTGTCCTTGTTAGGAGATGATCAACATTATTCACTTCACCTGTGAGTGGTCATAATGTTTTGGCTCATCTGTGTAAATGTACATTTGTATTGAGACCCTTTGCCATGTTGAGCTCACATGCGTCTTGAGTCCTTTGGTAGTCCATGATATGTCTTTAGAACTTGATTAAGTTCAGCAAATTCAATTGATTGGACTTGATTTTTAAAGGCACACAAGGTTCCACACTGCACAGTGCGTGTCAGAGCAAAAATCAAGCCATGGTCCAAGGAAATTTCAGTAGACCTCTGAGGGAATTGTGTTGAGTCTTAGATCTGGGGAAGGTTATAAAAAAATTGCTAAAGCATTGAAAGTTGGCTTCATCATTGTGAAATGGAAAGAGTTTCCTAGTACTGGATGTCCGGCCAAAGTAACCAGGCAAGACAGGCCTTGGTCATGGAGGTAACCAGGACCCAATGGCTTTCAGAGTTTCTCTGCAGAGATGGGAGAACCTGCCAGAAGGACAACCATCACTGCAGCACCATCAATCAGAACTTTATGGTAGAGTGGCTAGACGGGGGCCAATCCAAAGTAAAAGGCATATTTCATGGCGTCTGAAGGAAAAATATTCTCTGGTGGGATGAGACCAAAATCGAACTATTAGGTCTGAATGCCAAGTACTACATCTGGAGAAAACAGAGCAAAATATAAAAAGGATAAAGAAAAACTGATCCAGAGCACACAATACCTTTAGACTGGGGAGGATTCATCTTTCAGCACAACAACAACTCAAAGCACTCCACAAAAACAATGCTGGAGTGTGCTGGCACACATTTCTACAGTATATATTTTCACTTTGCCATTATGGGGTATTATATGTAGATTGAAACGGAAAACATTTGTCTATTCTAAATTCAGTTTATAACACCACAAACTAAATAAAGTGGTCTGAATACTTTTGGAAGTCACTGAATATGGCGTGCATGTATTAAATTGCATAGAATGTGCAGTTGGCAGTGTTTTATGAAATTAAAATATCACAAATGTTTGTAATTCCCTAACTTTTTGAGCTGTAGTATAATTGAGTGAGTTACACCTTCTGAAAGGAAAATGCATAGGTGATTGTTTGAGGCAAACTCTCAAATCTAGCGATTGGAAGTACAAAGACTCTTTATACTCAGAAGAGTCTTTGGAATATGAGGATGGTTTTGCTGTTTGATGCATCACAAGCTTCTCTAACAAACATAAGCGGAGTACAGTTGACAGTCTTCTTGTCCTTTATGTTTATGCTCGTATTACAGGAAACATCTTACAAATGGCCCCTTTAATAGGATCTTGTAATCCACTGTATTCACTGTTTAAAAACAAATAGATCATTTAGTTGACATAAGAAAAAATTTTAAACTGTCAATGTCTTGCATGAGTTGCTTAAGTGTGTCACCCTTTATAATAGTGGTCATTAATGTGTTGAGATTTATTACATTCCAAATGATGTAGACTTTTGATATGCGCTGTATTGTGTCTATGCTCATGCCAGCCCTGCCTCTAACTGGCGGCTCCTCTTTGAAGCTCAGCAGGGTCAGTCCTGGTTGGTCCCTGGATAGGAGACTTGTTGCTGCTGCGAGATGAAAATACTCGAAGCCCTTTGTTCATCATGTGAATGTGCCTAACCTCTCACTCTCCTACCCCTTCTGCCTCTGTCTCTTTTTTTCCCTTTTTCTGTCAGACTATCTCAACCCCGTGGAGGAAAATCCATTTGTGACACGCCGGAGGAATGGAGACACCCTGAACATGGACAGCTGTAACCCATATCAGGTGGACTTTTTTTTGACTATCACTATTTTATATTAAAATATTATACCGTTTTTTTTTGTTGTTGTGTTGTTTCCATTGCTTTGACATAGCAATACCATGGAGTGTCTTAGCTAGTTGAATGCACTTTAAAAATGTACCTGTCTGAACAGATGGCACCCAGCGGACCCCAGCAGGCCAGCTCGGGCCCCCGAGTGGAGGACGAATATGTAAACGAGCCACTCTACCTCAACACCTTTCACAACCCTGGAGGCCCATGTGCAGGAGAGGACGAGTACAGTGAGTACACCCTGAAGAAGAATGGAGTCCCTGGAGGACACAATGCTGCCCTCGCCACGCTTGGCGGCCAACCTGGTGCCACGGGCCTCACGGCTGGCCAGTCAGGGCCCCCGCACGGCGCCCAGTCAGCCCACCTCCATGGGGTCCCTACGCAACCGGGATACGGCACACCCACGGGGCTTGGTGCCGCTGGCACCCACTCAGGGCACATCCTGCGTCCAAGCCACGCCACCCACCCCGGCTACGCCCTCCATCCAGGGCTCACAGGCACCATCATGGTGGACAAGAAGACCAGGCAGGACAAGAACAAGACATTTGACAATCCAGAGTACTGGCAGCACAGCCTCCCTCCCAAGGCCACCTTGCACAACCCGGAGTACCTGCAGGACTGCAGCACGCGCTTCTTCTACCGGCAGAACGGACGCATCCGCCCCGCCCTGGCCGAGAACCAGGAGTACCTGACTGAGTTTGCCCTGAAACCTGGTACCGTGCTGCCACCCCCACCCTACAGACAGAGGAACACCGTGGTGTAACACGCAAGGAGACGAGGGATAGGAGGACTGGGCCAGGAGGAACGGGCGACATGGGGAGGAGCGACTGATGGGTGGAGGGAGGACAAAAAAGAGGAGTGGGCAAACCTTCTCTCACTCGGTGTATAAATATCAACCCCGGTTACCTTCACCAGCCCTGGACTGACAGTTCTCTGTCTGCCTCTGTCTGTATCTCCACCACAATGGATTACTTTTCGGCAATATCACAGTAATATTCAAACCGCTGAAAGCCTCCCACGATCCACGAACCAGGACTGATGTGCGTCTCTCTTTCTTTGTCTGTCTCTACATCTCTCCCCATCACTGATTGCAATTACCATTACACTGACAGGCTACACTATTCCAGTTACAGAATATTACAATAATGTATTGTATTCCTGCAACGTCCATATGCTGTCCTCACCTCTCACCGTTAGCCTCTCCAAAGCCCTCCCCTACCACACCTGCTATGAGCCCAACTTCTTCAGTGTTGACCACATGGATCGCCCACACCTGGGAAAGCTGGCCTGTCTGTCCTCTGATTCTGCCTTCTTCCTGACTCAGACTTCATACTGTTTTAGGCTCCAGCTTCACCACCAACAATGGAAGGATTAGCTAAAAGTGACATTAATCATAAAGTTTTGGCCTCTGAGCACCCCCCCCCACGCACACAACCACGCCACCACAGTCCTATGTAGTCAAGAGCAAGTTGAAGCACTTACACTTAAATGTGCCCTATTGTTTGCGCTTTAGTTAATACGATCTGCATAAGAACCATACAGTAATTCCCAGTAAATACACTAAATACTATATCAGTCAACACGTACCTTAATGCCATCACAGCTGTTGTTGTGCCGTGTGTCAGGTGAGAAAATCAAACATCACACATATATTATGCAGTTCTGTCTCATGACCGCCTGGCAAGGTCCAGCTACTCCATACATCACAATGTGTAAGACGCAGTCCTGATTGGCTGGCTGAGTCACTGTCTGCCATCTTTGATGTTTACATGGTTAAACCCCTCTTAATATGTAATGGTATTCATACATTTATTATACAGCACAGCTCATTTCAACTATAACATTCATTTTTATCTTGGGAAGAAAGACGGGCTCTTAGCCGTGACACATCAATAACCCTGTTCTCATTTAATACATGAACACGTGTGATATAGAAACACACACACACAACGCATGCAAGTATGCACAAACATACACAAACACACATTTACACACACAGAAATAGTTAACGTTAGCACAGTGTGCATTCCAGTTTGGACCAGGAGCTTCATTGACATTGTTAAGTGGTGGAGATAACACCAGGCGAGGCATTGGTGCAGTGCTATGGGAACACTGAGTCATTTAGCAATTACACAATGTTACACTGTGTGTGTGTGTGTGTGCGTGTGCATGCGTGCGTGCGTACAGATGGGTGACAAATTAAAGGAAAAACCTGAATGAGTTGAAGAACATGGCGAATGAAGACGCTTCCATAGAGATGTACCAGATGATACAATTTAGCAATTCATATCCTATCATGCTCTGTGGCATGTATACAAATGCTGAGCAGGCCCAGTGGACCTCGACTTTGGATGAAGATGGCAGGAGGAAAGGATCTAAGTGACTTTGACGGAGGGTCATTATTGGGTCTCTTCCAGGGTGACAATGTCCCCATCCACAGGGCACAAGGAGTCACTGAACGGTTTGATGAATCGTATGCTAAGGCGACAGCAGTCGCCAGATCTCAACCCAATTGAATCATATGCTAAGGCCAAAGCAGTGACCAGAGCTCAACCCAATTGAATCATATGCTAAGGCCACCGCAGTCACCAGATCTCAACCCAATTGAATCATATGCTAAGGCCACCGCAGTCACCAGATCTCAACCCAATTGAATCATATGCTAAGGCCAAAGCAGTCACCAGAGCTCAACCCAATTGAATCATATGCTAAGGCCACCGCAGTCACCAGATCTCAACCCAATTGAATCATATGCTAAGGCCACCGCAGTCACCAGATCTCAACCCAATTGAATCATATGCTAAGGCCACAGCAGTCACCAGACCTCAACCCAATTGAATCATGTGCTAAGGCCACAGCAGTCACCAGACCTCAACCCAATTGAATCATATGCTAAGGCCACATCAGTCACCAGATCCCAACCCAATTGAATCATGTGCTAAGGCCACCGCAGTCACCAGATCTCAACCCAATTGAATCATATGCTAAGGCCACATCAGTCACCAGATCTCAACCCAATTGAATCATATGCTAAGGCCACCGCAGTCACCAGATCTCAACCCAATTGAATCATATGCTAAGGCCACATCAGTCACCAGATCTAAACCCAATTCAATCATATGCTAAGGCCACATCAGTCACCAGACCTCAACCCAATTTTACACTTATGGGAGATTTTG
Organism: Esox masquinongy; assembly: GCA_016801175.1. Lineage (NCBI taxonomy): Eukaryota > Metazoa > Chordata > Actinopteri > Esociformes > Esocidae > Esox > Esox masquinongy. The sequence goes on along the minus strand of JACXGI010002317.1, from coordinate 62,615 downwards.
GACCAACAGCCACCAACACACATCAAAACACAAAATTAAGGAATATCTTCTGGAATAATGGTGTCCCATCCCTCCAGTAGAGTTGTAGAGACTTGTAGGATCTATGTGAAGGTGAACTGGAGCTGCTCGTGGTGGCCCAACGCCTTACAGAGACACTGAGTTGGTTTTCCTTTCATATGTCACCCGTCTGGCTGGCTGGCTGGAATGTCCTACAGTGTGTGTATATATATATATATATATCAGACAGAATGTCCCACAGAAAAGGGTTTAATAAGAAGTAGGAGAGAGTCTTAGCTTCCCAGTCATGGTGTTCTAACTTCAAACCCACATGAATTTATGGCAGACAAATTACAAAACACTGGATCCGTGCTGTTCTAGAATATGGAACTACTGCTGCTGTATGTTGCAACGTCCATGTGTAGCTGGTTACAAAGACTGAAGAATTGTTGCCATTTAAAGGCTGTTGGCCAGGCAATAGACAACAGTCTGTCTGAAATCCTTGTCTGGTCCTGGGCATTAAGGGAGATAACTAAGGCCAATATGCGGAATCCTGGCATTGAGGTGAGACAATATTGCTGCTGGGCAAATTGGAAAGGAAAAGGATGTGGTCAAGCATGACTAAATGAGGAGTAAGGGCATGGAAATACACTGGAAAGAAATTGTACATGGCAAGCAACTGTCCTCAATGGCGGAAATGTTTTGTGAGACAAAAACATTTTGGACCTAAATTGCAGATGGATCGCATCAGATGAGGACAGTTACAATCCTGTAGTTTTACTGTATAATGACCATGCCATAAAAAAAATTGGTACTACAACTCAAACCTGACTGTCTGAACACCGAACAAGCCCCTTAAAAAAATGTTTTGCTCCAACACCAAATGTCTCGTGTGTTCAACACTGTACATGACAGTGTACCCCTCTCCGACAGTTTGGACTCAACACTGAATGAAACTGCACCAACATATCTGAAGAAATGTCCGTCCTTGACAATGACATTTTCATCAAGGATACAGGAGCTACAGCGAGCAAGTACATTGAACATTTTTCTTTTTCATGTTTGACAGTACCATACAGGTAAACACACCATATTTCTGAAAGGCCAGATCTATGTTTCACTGAATACTGCCAGATGATCATTTTTGCTGCTGGTAAAGGGGAAATACTGTCAAGTAGAAAGATGTTTGATTCGGGCCTTTTTGCGTTCTGTTGATTTGATAACACTTAACCATTCTGGCATAGCCAAACCGATTCTCCATCCGTTTATGTGAATTTTTTTTATCTATTGCATTGCAGATAGGCAGAAAGAAAACTACACCATGGCATTGTTAATTTTCTCTGCATTGTGGCTTCTGTTAGTAATTTCTCAGAGCATTTGCATAATGAAGGACGATCAACAGATGGAGCACTTTAATGAAGACTAGCAGCAGTTGAATGACGGCTGTGGTGGTAAAAATGAGCAGCGTTGGGTTGTTCTCGGTTGCCACTGGCATTAGTAACGGTGTAGAACCACTGACAGCAGACCTAGAAACTCATTCATTGGATCTCATCTCTAATTGAAATTGAGTGAAAAGTGGAAGGAAACAGAAGGAAAAGCCAGGGAGTCTTTGATGAAGCATTGTGTTTCTGAGAACTCTTCTAAGTTCAACTAACACAAATGTTTACTGGACTGTGTGGTTATCTCCAAGTACAGTACATTCCATTATCAATTGAGGTCCATTTGAAGCACTGGGGCGCTCAGTGTCTGGCTAGCTACCAGACACACCTACAATGGCGGAGCCATTAAGAGAATAAATGCCTGTTTAGGTAGCTCAGGCAGTACAGGGCCTGGTCCTTCTGGACAAAGCTACATTGGTAGGATCACTACAGAGCTTATAGTCCTTGAAGACAAAGCTACATTTAAAAGTCTATGAGAGGATTGTAGGTCTGATGGCTAAGGCCTCAGGCAACTACCTGAGGCTAAGGTTGTGTGTTTAACCACAAGTGTCCAACTGTCCAGGAGACATAGCTTTCTGAAAGGAAGTTAGTGTTTCTCACATTTTATCGGTGTGATCCTAAGATACACTGTTTGTTCTTTTTTTATGTTTGACGTTAACATTGCATTGTTTTTCTAATTTAAGATGATTAGTTAAATATACTGCATCAGTGTATCGTCTTATTATAAAAGTGCGCAATGGATAAGTGGAATGAGGGCTGTCACAATTATTACATAATTGCCAGATTGTGATTATTTGAGCCAGATCGCATTTTTATAGACAACAATCTTTTAATCTTTTTGCACAATATTTTGATTCCAAAATCATGTTTCCAATCTGAATATAGTCTTTTTAGGCCAATGTAAAAACGTCTCAACAAATACCATGCAAATGATGTCCGTTTCCATCAGTTGGGATGTCCACCGCATGGGAGCAGAAGAGCGTTTGACAGCTCTGCGTAAAGTTATAGGCGCAGATCATTTACTGAAATCAGTTTTCTTCTTAATTTCACTATGTGTAAACCTAGTTTAGAATTGTCATTTTGTCATTTGTAACCATATTTCCTAATAAGATAATGCGTGTTAAAATGTGTGGATAGAAATATGTTGTTCCATTGCATATAACACGTTGAAACACGTTTTGCTACGTAAGGAAAGCTGTTTCAAATAACTAGGCTATAATATTTGCAGCAGAGCGAGAGGTGAAACGTCACGATATGCAGCGAAATGTTATTGTCATTGCTTTGTGGTTGGGTTTTGTGAACAGAGATCGTTAACAACATTGATTTAGTGGTAGTTCCAAAGCACCGCTCTGAGCGCATTTGGGTTTTAAGACAAATTTAAAGAGGTGAGGCCAATAACTTGGAGGAGGCAAATTGCCAGACTTGCTCCAGAAAGGTGGCGCTCAGAAGCTCTAACATCACAAATCTGAAGAACCATCTCCAGATCCTCCATGTGTTTTTTTACAATATTATTAGACTTACACTATAATAGTGGCATAACATTTACAATATAGAAAATTCAATTGTTAATCGCAGTTATTTGTGCAACAATTAGTCGTCAACTAAAATGTCATAATCGTGACAGCCCTTAGTGGATTTTAGTTTGAGAGATTATGGTGTGTTTTCCCCCAGACTATGATCATCAACATGTTCATGCAAGGAAAGCTTATGAGAGCAATGTTGGGTGGAATAATGATGGATCTCATTGGTCAGTGGAAAGACAATCTACAGAACACTTAAGCCTGGTTGCATAAAACATATATGGGAATGAAAATGTATACCTTAAAGTAACTGCACTGAAATTCTAACTTCTAAAGTTAATATCCAGTTAACAGTATTTGTCCAAAGCCTAGACTTCTATTTTAAACAGATCTAACAAGTTTGAACTGGCCAATCAGCAGTCTAGGGAATAATGCGCTGGCCTATAACCAGTCTACTGATACAGAGCCACACAATCTACACAGAAAAGCTGCATGGTAACTTCATTACCATTTTTAGGCAGGAAAACGACTACTACTATACCACAATACATTAGTATTTTTAATAATTACAGGTCATTTTTCATTGGAATGGAAACACTGGGCGATTACTTAAAGCAAATGCTTACATGACAACCTTAGAGGTGTTGTGTACTACCTGGCACATGCTTTTAAAATCCCCAGATCACAAGGGAATTTCAGCTTACCAGGATGCCTAACTTTCCTTGTCTCAGCTTCTCTTTCTGTTCTGTGGGGAAATCATGTCAAAGAACATCACCAACCAACATGGCATAGAGAAATACTGGCAAACAGGGCAATAGTTTCCAATCTTGAGCAGGTTAAAGGACAGAGATATTAGCATTCCATCACTGTCACAATATCAATATTTCAATAGGGTTTCTGAGAAGCAGACACTGGAGTTTTAATTCACCTAAAAGATAAGACTAAAGAAATGTATGTAGCAAACACTGATGTTGAAGAGGAGTCGTGTGTATTTAAACCAGATGAAGAACAAACTGAACAGTACCACACTTATTTTGAAGAAGAGTGTGATGAGGAGTTTCAGAAGTTGTAGTGTCATAATACTTTAACGAACTTTGTCTTCAACAGTCGCTTTAGTGAAACTGTTTATGTAAAAAAACGAGCACAAATATTCTCTCATTTCGACACTGATATTGCACACACATTTTAATCATCAATGTTGAAAGTGTCCCATTTGGTTCAGCTACTACTGTATTTATGGTTTTGGGGTATAATAATCAAAACAGATGTAACCATGACATTTGTAAGAGTATTGTATATTGTGTTGATGGCAATGTTTCTTACTCTTTCATTGGAGGCTTCATTATGGTAATATATATTTTAGTTTCTTTAACTGTGTTGGTGTGAGAAGGGCCACAGACATTGTAGAGAAGTCCCCTTTCATGCTGTTGTATCTCATTGTCACTCCAAACTGGGTCCAGTCCTAGATACACAACTTGGAGTAAAAATCTACAGTACGTGATGGAAGCTGTTCCTGTAATTTTTAACAGTATGAAATATTACTTTCTACGGTCAAGTTTTGCAGTGGTAAAGGTGTCGATATGTACAGTTTGATCCAATAAGCCTTGCTATTTGTCCATGGTCCGGAGTACTCCATTCCTCATAGATAGGATTTAGTATTGAACGTATTGAAGTAAATACTGAATGGAAGCGAGGACACAGTACATCTCATAGCTTAAAACCTTGCTTTATTGTTTCAGTGAATACGCATCCCTGTTCCATCATATTCATCATATAAGACAAAAAGCTGTACTTTTGTAACACTCAGCTCATTTTAATGGGGTATTATGGTATATTCCTTCCTTTATAACCACAGAAGGCAGCAGTAGTTGCGTAAGCACAGTTTACAATACAGGGTGAATTGATGGTGAGACTAAACTAATATGGGGGGGATTTCTTTTTATGACATAACGCAGAATAGTTGTTCCTAATTTTACTACTGTTATTCAACCAAGAAAATGTGAATAATATTTTTATAGATAGTAGAAGAGTTGGCCAGGTGCATTTGTAAATAGAGGGTGAACAATGCTTTTGGCTATGGTTCCATTTCGGTTTCGTCCCGGGCATATTACAGTTGGTTTTTTTTGTTAAATATTATTGTGTGTGATCGGTTTTGTTGTTGGTTTTTATTTCTGTAGATATATATATGTAATATGACCAGTGAATTCAGATTTTAAAAAGCTTGCAGGTTTTTGTAGTCCCCCACGGTTTTCCTCTGAACTGTATTTAGCACAACTTGGTGGACTTTGTGTTTTAAAAGCCTCTGCTTCTAGCTCATGGTTCCGAGATGCTTTTTCCTTTTTTTGGGTGTACCTCTATCTTTCAGTCGCCTCTCCATCTCGCCCTCTAGCCATTTTTAGATTTTGTACAAAACTCACGCACCCATTGGAGATATTGAGGCCCTGTTGCAATACTGATGAGTTACTCTTTATCCTGTATTTACTGTATCTCCCTCACTCTCACTGTATTTTTCTTCCTTATATTATCCTTTCATATCAGTTAAACCAGTTTGCCTAACCATTTCCTTCCTATCAAAAGGTCCAAGGAACCACTATGGGCATTGGATAATGCATACATACTGTAACGACAGATTCAGTTTATTAACAAACCCAACAAGCCTTTGCTCCTCTTGGGCAGCCACAACAAGCGCAGGTCACTTCACGTGATGCTAGGTAGACTAGTATACCCAGACAGATGTGAAGGTCCCTGACCCCTGTGCTCTGATGGTACATGGCTTTGGGTAAATCTTTTTGCTGGAATATACTGTAGATTTTAATTGACATTAGTCTGTTGATTTATCTGGATATTGGTTGGTTAATTTATTTGGTTTGTGGTTATGCCTTTATCGACTGGGACTTCTCTGAATGTAGTCTCAAAATGTCCAGTCCTGTTACTCGTTCTAGGCCGAGCATCAGCCAAAGCTGTTAGATCAAAGCTGTTGTTGCTTGATGAGATTCCCCAGATGACAGCACTGCTCTTTTCTTTCCATCCATTTGCTTTGCAGTATGTTATTGTCTGAATGAACTTCAGCGCTTCTTCCAACTGAAGGTTTACCATTTCCAAGGCTATGGCATTTAAATACTTTTTTCCCACAGTTTTGGTACATGAATCTGTCAAAAATATATTTTTAATTTAATATGAATAAAATCAATACAATATTTAAAGGTGTGTTCCGTAGTCTTAATTTTTTTCTCTCAACTTGTTTGTATGTCCACTCGGTGGACCGCTGTCACTGCCCACAGCCCAGGTGCTTGTGATGCTCGTTTTTGTCTTAACACTCATCTCTGAAAAGTCAAATCAAATGTATTTACATTAAGTTTTGTCTGCAGGATCTGACGTTGTGCACACTAAAACCATGGTGAATGTTTTTGAATGCTTGGTTATGAAACACTAACTATGTATTTTTAAACCGCTGGTAATTGGTACATTTGGAAATCTTGATGAACAATTTGGCTTTAAAACACATCTCTTAAAACACCAGTCCTTATCTTGGCACAGGTAGACATCAATTCCCTAACACTCCCCTTAGAAATGTTTAGCTATATGAAAAGTATCCACACGTTCCTATCGGCAAACATTAAAAGGTGAAGGCCAAGAGGGTGGGGTAGAGAGCTAATTAGGACTGGCTATAGGTGCCTACTAGACTGTAGCCAGACAGAATCTCAGTAAATTACAATAACAATGAAGGACCCACACAAACACATACAAAGCTCCACCTCACACAGCCCTGTAAGATAACACAGGAGAGACCAATAATGAAGTCACACTATGTCTGACACCAGCATGTGCATGATAGATGCAGCCCTTCTCTCAAAGATGACATTTTATGGCATTATCATTGGAAATCCAATACTGTACACTACCCAGCCAGATCTGCATTTTGTGAGCCTCCTGCCCTGCACAGAGTCAAATCACTTACCTTAAGATGGTAATAGAGTGTGATGGAAACGATCCATCAACGCCTGGCTTCTCCACTCACACACTCGCCACCGTGACAAAGTATATGGATTTTAGGTAATATGAAGGATGATGGTCACAGTGGAATGTAAATGAACTTAAATGGTTTTAGCTGTGGTGATTGACTCACACCGTTCTCATGAAAGCAGGGTTGAAGGCTCAATTTGACATAACATAAATCTCTCCTGATCTCTTAGACAGCACTTAGCAAAAAATACCATGGTTCTTTTAACCCTTATCAGGTTTGCGATCAAAAACACTTAGTCTCCGCCAACATTATTGGCACCCTTGATAAAGATGAGAAGAAAATACTCTATGAAATCAAAACACTGAGCTGTACTGTTAGCCCAAAACAGAAAGTGAAGTAAATTCTTTATAATACATTTTCTTAGAGAATTAATTAAATAAAATCTCAAAAGGACAGGTATCAAAATTGTTGGCACCCTTGTATAGAGTACTCACGCACCCTTCTTTTGCCAGGATAATGACTATGAGCATTCACAATTTCATGTCAGTTGCCGGACTTTAACAATACTGAAAATTTCTGGTTTAGATTGAACTGATCAGTCAATAAATGCAAAGTTTATCAAGCTTAAGGACCTGGAAATATTAAAAATGGTGGACTGTCTTTCCTAATGTGTTCTCCATTTTCATAAAGAGCTGTTTTATCCTCCAAAGAAAGAGTTTTGAAAGTAATGCCATTGTAGTGTAATTTAGCAGGGTTAATATATAAATAAAACACATTTTTTTATCACATTTTTGCTTATCTACATTAAGGCTGCCAGTCATTCCTAACTTGGCTGAACATTTTGTAGCTTATGATCCAAACGGTACTTTCCCTACTAAAGTGTGCTACTTTTAATCTTTGGCCCTGGTTAAAAGTAGGGTACTACATAAGTAGGGTGCCATTTGTGACTCAACCGTCGATATCCCACCGCTAGTCATATATCGTCCTACATCAGCTTGTGTGATAACCTCAACTGAACTAAATATTAGTGTCTGTAATGAAAAAGCTAGAAGTTAAAAAAAGTACTAAATGTTCTCTTATTTCGCTTCCTCTATCTGGCTGGTCATTCCTTTCTCATCTTTCCCCCAGCATTTCATAACTGTCCGAGTCCCAAATGCCAACCTCTTCCCTGTGAAATGCATCAGATTTGACCAGAGGTCCTATGGACTCATATGCAGTGCACTACGAAGTTAATGGGTTGGCATTTGGGACACATACGATTATGATTGAATGGAGTCCACAAAGCCGGTTAAGCAGCTCCACCGACCCCCCCCCGAGAGCTTTCATTATGGAACGCATATTAGGTCCTCGTACTCCCTCACACCCAAACACACACATTAGATCTTCCCTTCTACACACACACATGCTACTGGAGCCAAAGCCTCCCTCCTGCTCCTCAATACGTAGAGACACACACGGTCAACACGCTCACATGTAAACACTCACCCACTCACAGGCAAACTCAGGCACACACATACACACCCTATCAGTATGCCGGACTTCAGACAAGAGTATAACCTACGGCTAATCTCCTCCAGTCTAATCTCTGCCTGACTGAATCAGAGAGGAATGTGATTTGATAACACATTGATGGCTCCAAACCAAACTGCATTTCCCTTATTCAGTTAGTGTTGTGCTGTGCCATATTCCTGACTGTGTGGGCCAGTTCTGCTGTGTTATCTATTCTGGATTGTGCCCAGTCACTTGCAGTATTTGTGTGTGTGAACAGGTGAGTGTACGTACACCCATCTGAGCTTGTGCAGACAGAGTGGATGTTAGTCTCTAACATTCATTTAAAGTCACTGCTCGTGTGGCTCAGGTTAGTCCAGGGGTCTAAACCACTGCCTCCGGTGCACATATACTGCTGCATCAGGCATCTGAATCCCATCCTCTGCTCTTTAAGTAAAAACTATCTGTACCATTTTCCGTATCCAATGAGGCATAAAATGGTATATCATAAAACAGCCACCGCTTTTGCATTACCTTGATGTTCACAAAGAAAAATAGTGTATGTATAATTTCTGTAGGTGAATGTTAATCCAAGATAATAGAAACGTATCTACCTACCATCTTCAGTGCACAAAAAAGGGGACATTTTAGGACGTGCACACAGTTTCTGCTCTAATTAAAATCTAATCAAGGGTAATATAATATAACTGGATGGCAACAAATCGGTTCTGTACTTAAGATGTTCATTTCGGCCATGGTTAATGATATGATGTTATAAAACCTTCCAATGGTTGAGTAAGTGGCTGTTGACGATGCACACAGATGAGTATTAATATGGCAATCTAGCTGGTCATTTACACACATTTCATGAAGACTATCTTGTCTAATTAGGAACGGCTATAAAAAGATCTGTATTGAGAATGTATCCCAAATGGCACCTGATTCCCTGTTTACAGGGGCCATAGGACTCTTTTCAAAAGAAGCGCACTAATAAGAATGGTGTTCCATTATTGGTACAGCCTTACACAATCACTCACTTTATTAGGCATCATGGCATAATCTACATGGGACAACTAATGCCTGGATGACTGAACATGTAAATAGCATGTTGCTAATAAATGGCAGTTGACTGAGTACAGACCACCCTGTCAACATAGCCAATGAAAACATTTTCTGTGAGGGGAAGTTGTTTTGGTGAAAGGGAGCGTGTTGCTCACTGGAAGGGTTAGGGCTCCGGACGGAGGGGCGTGGTTATGTGTGGAACAGTAATAAAGAGCAACTGCTTGTGGATTGGGGACAAAGTTGCCCGTAATGAGTGAGATTGAGAGAGAGCTCCAATGAATGGGAGGACTTTGGTTGGACTGTGGCAAGCGAGTGCTCTTAATGGAATTTTCTGATTTTGTTGTGAAGGAAAAGTTAAGGAGGAGTAAAGGGATCAGGAGGGGGTCTGGACTGAAAGGGTTCTGTTTGGTGCAGGCATTGCATGCAGAGCTGACCACAGCCAGACTCCCAGTTTAAGGCAACCAGTGTGATTTGGGCTTGACGGATATCTTGTAGGTTAGATCTAGTGTTCAGTTTAGAGGACTGGCGGCCTAGCAGACTGTCTGCATGTGTGCGCAATGCCATCTGACAGTTTCACTTGGATAGTCAGTGTTACGGGCAAACATCTAAAGTATTATTGACTGCATTCTTCCACATTATATGTTTTGAAATGAAGGTGGAAACACACCTTACCTTGACAGTTAACGGAACGTTTATTAACTCTGGTTAATTAGGGCTATTGATTAGGATTGTTTTATAAAAACAAAACAATACTATTTAACGTAATGTATGTTTCTGCCTTTGTCAGTAGCGGCGTTATGCAGTAACCAGAGTTGCAAAATTGAATCCCTGAGGCGGCAAGCTGAAAACCGTGGTTCTGTCCCTGAGCAAGGCAGTTAACCCAGAACACTTCCCAGCTTGTTGGTGTAAATGAGAATATGTAAAGGGAATATGTGATTATTATTATTTTTCTTTAAATCAAGGAGAGGTGACTGCATGTCTACTGCTTCCCCTCACTCTGTTGGATGGATTGAAAAGCCTTTGAGTCTATATTTTATTTTTACTCCACACATATCAGTCTGTGGTGGAATGAATTGGTGAGAAAAACTTATACACACACACACATCACAGGTGATGTTACCTTTATCAGCTAAAATTAGGGGTTTTGAGTACCCTAAATATCAAGTGGGTATGTACTGCTACCACACTGACCTTAGGGAATTAGCGGTTGCCTCTCGCCTATTGGAAACACCCACAGACACAGAGGACAACTTCCTGGCCTTCAGGAGGAGGCTGAAGTTTTCCCACATGAAGGACAACATGCCTTGGTATCAGACGGATGCAGCTAAAGCAGAACTGGCTTGCCTCGGGCTAGTGGGGAAACTCACTGGACTCTTCTGACCACTCGGTCTCTAACTCTAGGTACCACTGGTGAGGAAATCCTTATCTTTACCGCAGAGTTACAGGTTCTTCCAATAAAAGTATCACTCTGGCTCCCTGCCAAACATGATCTGTTCTGTATTTTACAGGTCTGTTGCGCATGTGGTTAATTCATTTGTAGATTCAAATTTAGCACAGGGTAATTGAGGTTAAGTTTGGGGTTGGGGTTAAGATTAGTGTTAAGGAACATGTTTTCCGGTCGCCAAAAGGCCACAAATACAAGGCTGTGTGTGTTAGTGTGTGCGCATGTGTGTGAAAATATCTGAAGATAATGTATTCAAAATATGTTTGTCTTCGTGTGGTGTGAATGTGTGCATGTGAGAGCTAAAAGAGTTCGGAACAAGCATTCCTTTATAATTAAGTTGCCATTAAGGAAAGCACGGTCATTGTTAACTCACAGCCACATATTGATGCAATTATATAACTCCAGTCCATTCATCCAGCATACAATGTCTTGACGAAAGCTCATTGTGGGTGACAATAGAAGCTTAATTGTTCGTTGTCACATCCTGGAGTGGCCACGCCTCCAATCAGACTGATGTTACACAGTTGACTACCGTGGGCGGGCCTACAGCTGTCCCTGTTATTGACTGAACATGCTGCTGTGTATAGTGTATCAGGGGTCATCAACAGGCAGACCACAAACAAAAACCATCCTGCAAGGGATTTTTAGGGTCTACACAACATGTTCAGCATACAAATTAATATTGCATGTGTTGCACATTCCCTACCTGTATTTATTGACTGTCCTGTATGTCCTTTTTTTTGTGTGCAGGGTGCCGCAACCTTGATCAATTGATAAAGCCGTTGTCTTGTCATTTGACGAGGTCAAAAGCAGTGTACATAAGGTCAAAAGCAGTGCATAGTAGTGTGTCCCATAAGAACTCAGTCTCTTCCCCATTCCGCGCTGCCATTTGAGCAATCAATTAGACAAAGGTAAAGGATGGATGAACTGACATACTGTAGCTTTAACTGTATATTATTAACATTCTATGGTACATGGGAACAATGGGAATAATTGTCAACCTCCATTTTAAACTGGTTGTCAAAAATAGGCTAATGGAGAGAGGAAATGAAGGTCTAAGGTTTTCTTCTGTAAAAATTAAATGGAGTAAAGACCCACAGTACTCAATTTCCTTTGTTTGGTAGATAGCCCTGAAAAGCATTGCATCATTATATTGTATGTTTCGCTTCAGTTTCCATTTCAGTGACCCTTAAAAATACTGTATTCCAATTATTTGGAGCAATCTAGGATTGAAACAACAACAAAGCAGTCACCCCACCACTTCCAGGGCTGAAGAAATGGAACCGCTGCGCTCATGAGCCATTTAGAAGTGCTAATAGTCAAGATTCACGACAGTGTCAATTCATTTAAAAGTCCAAACATGGATGTTCCACTCCCAACAATCACAGCATCAACAATGACAGCTCCAGAAGAAGTGAGTCCATCCCCAGCAGCCCCAGTCCCTGCTCATCATCATCCCCATTAAATAGACTGTATCTGGCCAACGGGAGACTGAGAGACAGATGGGGGGCTGCTGGTACTGACAGAGGAACTGATTCACTTTGCTAGGCCACAACGTCTCAGCCCAAAAAGAGAATAATGCAATAAAGCCTATTTTTTATGTATCTCTCTTTTTTATATAAGGTGGAGATGGAAAGAGGTGTATCTGATAGGAGCAAGCTGTGAGAAGTGCGTTAACATGTATTTTGTCCTCTCCAAGTTCCATTTATACTTATCATATTTGCTTCTCTTCATTTTCTCCAAGACACTCACTCTTGATGAGATGGTAAAATCAAAAAAGTGAGAGAAGTGTTTTTTTTTTTGCTAAAGCATGAAACTGGTGTTTAAATGGCTGATTAGATGGAAGTACACGATAATTATAATCTGGCCTCAACCTTGTGTGAGCCCCACTGGTTGGCTGGTTAGCAGGCTGGCTGGTTAGTAAGGTAGGTAGGTAGTTGGACCTCCATCTTCAGATTCTGTTTGAATGGCAATCTGGCAATCATGAGATAATCATCCTTGATGAGCGATACCTAGAACCCTGTCCCAAATAAAACATTATTCGCTGTATAGTGCAGTAGTACTGACCAGGACCCATTCATTGGTGTAATATACTATGTAATGTTTTGTTGGACAAGAGCATATTGTGCAATTTGGATGTGAGTTACTCCGGATTTGATTACCCTCAACAATCGCCACTTTCGAAATAAAAAAAAACCCTGAATAATTCAGGAAGTTATCCCATTCATTCTGTTTGTAGTATTACTGCTGAGTGCAGTAATTCCCCTCTGACCTCCTTTGATCAATTTCTGTTTGATATTACAGAGGATTGTTTCTAAGACAAAGCTCCTTCCCAGAGGAACACCCACACTCATTTAGCCAGTACACACCAGCACACAGACACCAGACCTCTCTCTTGTAACCAATGCCAAAGTCAGCCCCCCCAACGCTTGTGACGCACCACACACATCCTTGGATGCTATTACAGCTCGGGGGGTGGGGGGGGGCTCTCATGTGGGCAGGGAGCTGGCAGGGGCAAGTTGGGGCAGGCAGAGGAGGAGGGAAGACCAGCCTCTGCACCTCTTGAGAGAGAAGAGATGGAGGCTATACTGCTAGCAAGGGGCTGCCTGACCCACAGGTGGTGGAGCAAGGCCAGGGCAGAGAGCAGAGGCACGCAAAGAGAGGAAGGGGGTGTTGAGCCAGGGACCTCAGGCTCTTTCACTCTACTCCTCCCCCTCCACCTCTCACTGCTGCTCCAGGGAGTTCAGGGGTCATGTGTAGTGAAGTGTGAAGTGTCTCAAAGAGTAGATGCTGCCATGCTGCTTCATGACTGCCAATGAGGTGGTTGGAAAACAATCTGCTAAACTACAGACCTGGTTGAGACAGCAGTGTCCTGTGATAGGTTTGTTTAAAACATACCCTTAAACAAAATGAGAAAATCAGAGTTTCTGAACAGAGGTGGTCAGTAAGCTTTTTCTTCAACCCCGTGGTATCCTCATCAGTAAGTTGTTGGGAAAAAAGAGCACACACTTCAGATGAGTTGGCCGCTCATCCACACGGCAGCTAATGAGATATCTAGTTCATGATTGAGTCATAATGAGATATGTTAATTCCTGATTGGGCTGTACTGGTTATAAGTAATGAGAGGAGTTTTTCTGCTGAATACACAAACAGGGAAGAAGGTGATGGGGAAAAGGAGGGAGAGTGAGACAGATCATGGGACAGGGCTAATACTTTAAAAACATACATGCTACATTACCCATGCTACATCAGAGTTGGAACATACAGTACATGTTACATTACCAATGCTACATCAGAGTTAGAACATATATGCTACATCACCCATGCTACATCAGAGTTTGAACATACATGCTACATTACCCATGCTACATCAGAGTTAGAACATACATGCTACATAACTCATGCTACATCAGAGTTGGAACATACGGTATATGCTACATCAGAGTTAGAACATACATGCTACATTACTCATGCTACATCAGAGTTAGGACTGTTACATCTATGTATTGTTAACCGTTAGGCTAATAGTTGTTCATGGGTAGGTCCTTATCAGATATAGCTTGTGACTAGATCTGCTGTTAAGGTACAGGGCAAAACTAGATGGATACAGTCACTGCAGAAATATTCAACATGACGAGACGCAAAGCCTGGAGACTAGAGATCTGAATACACTAGGTAATGGGGGGGGGTGATTTTGGGCGAAGAGGCATGAAAGCGGATCCGGTCCTGATAATCTTCCATGCCACACACTGCTATCGTCAACCTTTAGTGATCAGGTAGATCAATAACTCAATGAAAGATTTGAAAACACCTCTACTAACATTCTTGTGTACTGTTGTATTTCCCCTACATGTGGTCATGAAAATCTATCACTTGCCTCTACAAACATATTCCTTGTCTTCTGGTCTGACTCTTTAGAAACATAAAGTAACCAATGAATACTGGGTCCTAAGTTACTTAACTGACCAGTGGATTGGCCAGAGAGCCCCCCATCACAGCCCAGGCCGGCAACTAAGACTGTGATTGCACTGTGTGTAGGGCTCAGTCCTATCTGGAGCTCCTATCCTGACCTTTTTTTCAAACATTACAGATGATTTGGCTACTAGAGCAATAAAGCAGGATATTAAGCTATAGACTATAGAATGATATTCATCAAGATTGTAAGTTGCTATTCTCATGTGTGTGGTGTTTTCACAGGTTCAATCTGTTCATCAAAACATTGCATTACAGTACGCCCATAGAGTAGCTGGGACAAAGAACCAAACACAATGTTGTGTTTGTATGCTAATGCCTACATCTCATGTGACAGGGATCCCTATAATAGCTGAACCCTTTAACACAGACTCAGACTGGTTCCATGAACTTGGACCCTACTTGGCCAGAATCACACTATATCTCTACCTTACATTGTTAAGAGAAGCCTCTGTTTGAGATTGGGGGGGGTGTTTTTGTTGGTAGAAGTGTGTGCAACAGTACAATTACGATCTGTGCAACAGATGTTATCAATCTCAGTACTCTAAACAACACCTGCTGGATGTGGAATGAGAGCTTACGCTATGATGCCTGGAAATTAGACAGGAACATGTAATCTGGGGTTTGGGCTTCCTGGTATTGTAGTTCACTCCTCTCTGGTTTCTATTATAGACATATCACCGAGGCCTCTGACCATAGTCAACACCGACTCAGGCACTATGCACATTCCAGTGATTCCAATGCTTTATGAAGATAGAGAAATTTGCCAATGCCAGAATTAAATCACTGGAATTGTTATGTGAGGAAGTTAACAGCAAAAAAAATACAACAAAGGAGACCCTGAGCAGCTGAAATCCTGTATCAAGTAAGAATGGGAATACATTTCACTTTCAAAACTACAGCAATTGGTCTCCTCAGTTCACAAACGCTTACAGAGTGATGTTAAAAGGAGAGGTGATGCAACAGTGGTAAACATGCCCCTGTCACACATTCCCCTGTCACACATGTTGCAGGCATCAATAATGGGTATTTATGTTTCTAAAAACAATAGTCTCAGTCTTGGCTCCGGAATTAGCTGATAGCACGTGGAGTGTGTTTTCAATGCAACTCCACCACCCTGCTCGCAGCGCCAGACTGTTAGAGCTACGTGTTTTTAACCATTAGGCTAATAGTTGTTCATGTAGATCTGCACAGGTGAAAGAATGAATCAGGGTTAGATGCTTCTTCGATGTCTATTTAGCGGTCATAATATATCTATGTGTCTCCAGATGGTATAACCACAGCTCTCACCAGTGTTAGTTTCTCTCTCTCTGATGATTCCCACCATCCAACAATTGACCTTGGGGTAGCTTGTGTTATAAAGCAACGTCCCAGGATCATCGTGTCTAGTACCTTATCTGTCTCCATGGAAACGGAGAAATAGATACATGGTATGCCTAAACACGGAATGCCTAACCCCTAGGAATAGTGGCAGTAACATCATACATAGTCATTCTATGTAACTACTAGGAGTTCCTAAAGATCATTCCTACATTACCCATGCTACATCAGAGTTAGAACATACATGCTACATTGGACAACCAACAAACTGTTTGGGTTTGAGCATGTAAAAAATATCCTTAAGTTTTGTTTGGCAGGGCCATGGAGAACTGATGGTGGTCTGACTCGTGTGAACTCCTAGCATCAGTGCCTGGTCTCTTTCTTTCACTCTGCCTCATCCATGGTGTTCCACACAATAATCTTCACATAATAAGCTAAATCAGTTGTTTTCATTCTTTTGCTCACTGACTCTCCTTACAAAGGAGCGATCAAAGCTCGCTCTAGTGCAAGCTGGCGTCCTGTACATATCTGTGGCAGAAATATTGGAGAGGCTGAGTGTGTTTGCCATGCGAGGGGAGGCCATGATTTGCATAAAGGTGAGAGGCCTTCTTGTGAAACAAACATATATAGCCTACGTACACACACAAAAATGTGCATGAGGATGAACATTTTAATTAAAGATTGGATTTTGAGTTTAACCTTTACTCTGAGTAATAGTTCTAAACTATGAAGGCCATAAAAATGGATAGAGAACGACCAGAAAAGACATTTGACAAAATTATAGACATAAAATGACTAGAACGGACAATTATGAACCAAAACAGAAATAGAATAGGAAATTAGAATCATAATATGGTCAAAAATAACCTTTATAAATGTACATGTAACATTTGACATGAGGCAATTAGTTGAAGGAATAAATGGCCTAGAGCCTCTTTTGACTCAAAGTAACAAACTGTCACTGTATTTGAAGGACATGGATTTTTAAAAAGCAATAAAGTTGTATTACCTTTCCAGCTATTTCCTCAGCTATTTCATCCCATGGTGATTGAATATTGTACCTATCAGTGGGAACGACAAGCTGCAACATGAAGCTGTGCTCAGGTGATTGTCTGTGACTAGTTTTATTTACCTTCTTTATATAAACTCGGAAGTTCAGTTGAGAACCAATTCTCATTCCCAGTGATGACCTGGCCCCAGGCATTCAGTTGAAAGCGGTCAGGACAACACACAGAACTGCATAAATAATGCAAAAAATCATATGAACAGAAAAAAACAAATAAATACTATATAAAAAAGAAACAAAAACAAAATTACACTATATACGGTGAGGTCCAGACGTCCTGGTTGACTGAGCAGCGCGAACCGGATAGTCAACGGATTTCTGCTTCAGAAGCCACATTCCTTGATGTTCAGTGTCCCAAGCCGCTGGGAGATGCAGCGCTCACATCACATGTGGCCTACTGTGGTTGAGCAGTTGGAGCAGTTGTCATTTACCACAGCATAATTAGCCATTTATTTTTTAAAATGTTTTCCAATGTATTTATTCAGGTTCACATGCGAACCGTAAAGAGCCACCCGTATCGTACAGTATGGTTTCAAATGTGTGTACCATTACAGCCCTAACACACACAGCCCTAAACGGCTGAAAAGTGTTTCACTCGAGATAACTCCCACAGTGCCACTTTGTTCAACATTTTCTGCTTTCTGCTCAAGACGTGCTAAAATAGTTGCTCTTTTGGCTCTGTTGTGACTCCCAAACGGCACTTAAAACTTCTTAAAAGGATTTGGGCTCGACGGTCACGACAGTGCTGACCCTGGAGCCAGGTAAGGCTGCTCTCTCCAGACAGAAGACAAAATATTCTGACTTCCCACATGATAGCTCACCTTAAGTTACTGGCCATTTATCTTGGACCCCTAGATTTAATGGTTGTAGCAAAATCAGTAGGCTAGACTGATGATGTGGTAACAATAGGATCTGTTAGGATATATGCCACATTCTTTGTAAACAGACATGTATAGAAAATACTTTACAATCAGACACAGCAAGGCCTGACCAAGACATTTTTGTTATCCAAAAAAGTTGTTTTTTTTGATGGGGGAGAGATGGATGGGGAGATGGAGGGAGATGGAAGAAATGGAATGACAGACGAGAGAGAGAAAAATCGTTTTTTATGGAAACTGGGAAGAAGCAGGAGCGATAGAACAAGGGAGGGGTGGAGGAGAAGAAGAGGGGGTGATTGCTACTCCAGTTCACCGTCTGACAAGGTGAAGACGCAGCATAATGAGTTGTGACACTTTAATTAGCTGGTCACTGATAAACAGTATCAAAATAGTCTGTTTGTTTTTCATGACGGACACTCACGGAATGTTTGGTGTGTGTCTGGTGTGGTGTTTGATGTGTGTGGTGTTTGATGTGTGGTGTTTGTTATGCATGATGTTTGTTGTGTGGTGTTTGATGTGTGGTGCGTGGTCTTTGTCATGTGGTGCGTGGTCTTTGTTGTGTGGTGCGTAATGTGTGTGATGTTTTATGTGTATGTGTGTGTCACGTGTGTGGTGTTGTGTGTATGTGTGATTTGCGTGGTGTGTGTCAAGCTTAACACTCAAGGGGTCAGGTGCAGATTGGTGTGTGTGTGTGTGTGTGTGTGTTTGTGTGTGTGTTTGTGTGTGTGTGTGGTCTGTGGGTGTGTGTCCTGGGACTCAACAGACATGGTCTTCTCCTCTCTGACCGGTAATGATAGCCTCTAGGAATCCCTATTGACACATATAGGAGGCGTATACACAGACACAGAAATTCTAAACACCGTAACACATGCATGGACACATACACAGAGGAAACCCAGAGTGGATCCATAAACAGCTGCAAAGTATTCTGGCAGTCTTTACCGGACCATGCCATCTCCCATTTTGCGTTAGTATGCCAATTGGAGGACAGATTAATGCAGAGATTAGACAGAGTCCATTATTCCACATCCCACAACCCTTCTATCTATCACCAGTCTGCCAGCCTCTATCACACATCTGTCTACACAAACCAGCTTACTGTCTGGAGGGCCACAAAAAAATAATGAACCTGATTGGATTTAAAAGATTTCTTTTTTTCCCCGGGATAGCAGAAAAAAAAGCACAAAAAGAAATGTTAATACGCACTGAAATAATCTTGATCTTGATTTTATCTAATGGGGAGGTAATCTGTCTCTCTTTGGCTGCAGGAAGAGTGAGGCTGTGTCTGTAGCATTGTAATCATTCGGTGCCATTGGGCACCTTCGTCATGTTCCATGCTTCAGTCGACAGTGAACAAACCCGGGTCTCCTTTCCCCTGTCAGCCTCTGAGTGTCAGGACAGAACAGGATCCTACTACACACATACACACACACACACACACACACACACACACATGCACAGACAAACACACACATTCACATACACAGACAAACACACACACACACAAAGACACACATTCACACACACACATATAGTTTACCAGATGGAAGTGGTACATTTGTCCAGGGAGAAGGTTAGGGTTACATTGGAACGGGCTGGGAAATAACTTTGATAAAACAAGTTCTGAGATATCTGCAATTTGTTTGACTTAAATGGGGTTCCAAGCCTTTGACCATTAATCTCACTGAAGATGTACGCTAATCACTCACTGAAGTAGTAAAGCTTTGTAAAAGTATCAATTCACCAACTCCAAGCACGCTGACCAAAGCAAAAAAAAACAACATTTTATCTTACCTCAAACCATAACCAGTAAAACAGCAATCTTTAAAGGTTAGGGTTAAAAATTAAAAGACTAATCTAACATTCCCTCACAATAATAACATTGTTGCAAAGATGGACTTGCAAAACTACAGGATTTGAGTGAGCACATCCATTTTGCAATAAAGCGCTTATTCATCAAAAAGTTGATAGCTAGCTAACATTAGCACACACTGCTAGCATCAGGACCGAATGCTAATGTCAATGTGAGGCAGCATGTCAGACTAAGATACACTAGAAACATCAAGTCGTTAAGTTTAACATCTTCTGACCAGTGAATTTAGATAATACCCATTAATGAATTAGATAATACCCATTAATTGGCTTCAGTGTGTACAGTGGATATAAAAAGTCTACACACCCCTGTTAAAATGCCAGGTTCTTGTGATATAAAAGAATGAGACAAAGATAAATCATGTCAGAACTTTTTCCACCTTTAATGTGACCTATAACGTGAACAATTCAATTGAAAAACAAACTGAAATCTTTGGGGTGGGGAATAAAAAATAAAAAACTCACAATAACCTGGTTGAATAAGTGTGTTTAATACTTTGTTGAAGCACCTTTTGATTTTATTACAGCATTCAGTCTTTTTGGGTAGAAATCTATTAGCATGGCACATCTTGATGTGGCAATATTTGCCCACTCTTCTTTGCAAAAGCGCTCCAAATCTGTCAGATTGCGAGGACATCTCCTGTGCACAGCCCTCTTCAGATCACCCCACACTTGTTCAATTGGATTCAGGTCTGGGCTCTGGCTGGGGCGTTCCAAAACGCTAATCTTCTTCTGGTGAAGCCATGCTTTTGTGGATTTGGATGTGTACTTTGGGTCATTGTCATGCTGAAAGGTGAACTTCCTTTTCATCTTCAGCTTTCTAACGGATGCCTGAAAGTTTTGTGCGGAAATTGCCTGGTATTTGGAACTGTTCATAATTCCCTCCACCCTGACTAAGGCCCCGCTTCCAGCTGAAGATAAACAGCCCCAAAGCATGATGCTGCCACCACCATTCTTCACTGTGGGTATGGTGTTCTTTGGGTGATGTGCAGTGTTGTTTACCTTTTGGAATTATGGCCAAAAAGTTCAACCTTGGTTTCATCAGACCATAACACATTTTCCCACGTGCTTTTGGGGGACATGATGTTTGTTTTTGCAAACTTCAGCCGGGTTTGGATGTTTTTCTTTGTAAGAAAAGTCTTCCATCTTGCCACCCTACACCATAGCCCATTCATATGAAAAATACGGGAGATTGTTGTCACATGTAGCACATAGCCAGTACTTGCCAGAAAGTTAAGGTAAGGTTTGGGTCAAATTTAGGTCGAGGGGATAGAGAACAAGGATTTCTGGGTATCCACAAGGTTATAAAAATGTGTGTGCGTGTCTGATTGGAGAAGAAAGGGTGGGTGGTGGGATATAGTCCTGATGGATGTGATTTGGTATGGATAGACTATCATACCATATAAATTTAGATACATTTTAGAAAATAGGAATCTTTTCTAGTACTGTCCTGGTTGTGGTTGTATACAGTTAGGTCCGGAAATATTTGGACACTGACAAAATTTTCTTAAATTTGGCTCTGTATGCCACAACAATGAGATCAAAATGAAACAGGCGAGATGCAATTTATGTGCAGACTTTCAGCTTTAATTCAAGGGGCTGAACAAAAATATCGTATGAAACGTTTAGGAATTGCAACCATTTTCATACACAGTCCCCTTATTTCAGGTGCTCAAATGTAATTGGACAAATGAACACAATCATAAATAAAATATTCATTTTTAATACTTTGTTGAGAATCCTTTGCAGGCAATGACTGCGTGAAGTCTGGATCACATGAACATCACCAAACGTTGGGTTTCCTCCTTTGTATTGCTTTGCCAGGCCTTTACTGCAACTGTCTTCAGTTGTAAGAAAAAAAATCATGAGCCGTTTCAAGCCTTCTCCATACTTTTTTCTTCTCATCATTCTGGTACAGGTTGTTCTTAGTTTCATCTGTCCAAAGAAAACTGTTCTAAAACTGGGCTGGCTTTTTAGATGTTTTTTGGCAAATTGTAATCTGGTCTTTGTATTCTTGAGCCTTATGAGTGGTTTACACCTTATGGTGAATCCTCTGTATTTGCTCTCATGAAGTCTTCTCTTTATAGTAGACTTGGTTAATGATATACCTACCTCCTGGAGAGAGTTCTTCACTTGGCTGGATGTTGTGAAAGTTTTTTTCCTTTACCATGGAAAGGATCCTATGGTCATCCAACACTGTTGCCTTCTGTGGATATCCAGGCCTTTTTGTGTTGCGGAGCTCAACACTATATATATATATATATATATATATATATATATATATATATATATAGAGAGAGAGAGAGAGAGAGAGAGAGAGAGAGAGAGAGAGAGAGAGAGAGAGCAAGAGAGAGAGAGAGAGAGAGAGATAGATAGATAGATAGATAGATAGATAGATAGATAGATAGATATTGTTTATATCCTGTTTTCTAAGTACATCATAGAAAACAGAGTAGTCAGCACACTAATCAGATACAGAGGGCAAGAAAATATTCAACTTCTTGCCTCACAGCCTGAAATGAACTCCCCCCCGTAATATTGCAATTGCAAATACCTTCCTGGTCTAACCATAACTAACCTTTTTTCTGCTCAACTGAGCCCTTCATTTGTCTCTGGGAGTTTTTCATTGCCACTGCCAGTTACCCTGCAATGTTTGCAAAGGACCCAGTGATAACTAAATGAAATCAGCAAGTGTTTTATTTATTTGTTGAAATTCACTCTAATTGAGCGAAGATTGCTAAATTGGACTGGTGAAATGTGATATTTAGAGTATGCCTAATCCCTAGCTGGGCTGTCGAAATGTAAAACGAGTCACTGGACTTAAACTAATGAGATATTTGCCAAATCCTCTTAACCCAAACTGTTGAGGGTACAGAGATGACCTGCATTCCAAATGGCACACTATTAACTAGTGAACAGGACCAATGTAAAGTGAAAGTTAAAAGTAATGCTCTATTGAACTGTATCTAGGGGAACAGGTGTAATTTGGGACAAAGTTAATGGCTACTTAGCTGGCACTAATATGACTAAAAATCAGGTACTGGCAAGCCTAGTTCAGCCGGTAGAAAGTGTTGATCATGGCTGCCCTCTCGAGATTCAAACCCAGGTCGCCCACATGAAAGGCTGTGTCTTTCACCACTACAACACAGAACTGACCATTTGCTGGGTGTCAGTATAGCATATTGACATTATGGTGTCAAGTTTGAATATTTCGTTAGACACCATTAACCATCGTGTTAAACTGAGTAACGTTTCTTATTAAGTTTACACAAATAGTATCTATGACCTGCATGACTTTTGCCACTGGCTGTTTTAAAAGCTTATTAGCCAGTAATATGTGGCTAGACGCCATTACGCATTGTGTTAAACTTTGTAACATTTCTTATAAATTTTACCACCAACACAAATAGCATCTACTAACTGTAGGGCTTTTGCCACTGGCCGTTTTAACAGCTTATTAGCCATTCGTGAATGACATTGATACAGTAACTACGGACTTTTACGTTCAGTGAAAAGACGAGAGATTCGTGTAGCCAGCGAAGTGTTTGACTATCCTGAAGAAATCCTAAGACATAATTCGAAAATCCACCAGAAATAGTTGCAATATAACAGTAAACTAGTGATGGCCGTTCTTCTAGCAGCAGGATATTATGCTAGCAGCCCTAACTCAGATTTTCTTTTTCAAAATAAAAGCCATCATTGAACTATATAAGGTGATATAGTTAACAATCTAGTCTGTCAATCTAGTCTGTCATTTTATGTTTAATGTCCATTCCAATGTTGTTCTTGTCTGTTGTTTTTATACATACTAGATTATTAACTATATGGCCTTATACATTTCAATTATAGCTTTTATTGTGATAATGAAAATCTGAGTGCTGCCAGCATAATATCCTGCTGCTAAAATAATGCTAATGAAGCCTCGTTTGGCCATCACTACAGTAAACAGTTTCATTTTAGGCTTCCCGTAGCTACAGAAGGTTGTAGCCAGCGAAGTTTTTGTCTATTCTGAACAAACTAAGTTTTTGTCTACTCTTTTACCACTGGCCGTTTTAACATCTAATTAGCCATTCGTGAATGACATTGAGTGTCTATCAACATAGGTGACGATACCTGACTTTTGTCAAGTGAAAAGACGAGACAATTGTGTAGGCAGCGAAGTGTTTGTCTATCCTGAACAAATCCTAATATTCACCAGCACTGTTTTATTTTAGGCTTCCTATTACGTAGCTACATAAGGTTGTAGCCGGTTTTTGTCTGTCCTGAACCTCAGGCATCATGTGTTTAGTATTACGGGAGTCAAACGCGGCACCTGTTGTTCCATAGCCCGCGTCTCTAACCACTACGCTATTTAACAAGGGTCAGTCAGTCACTCAGTCAGTCAGGGACGGACGGACTCAGTAAGAGACATTCACTCTTCTAGGCCGGCTCCGCTTAAGTGGTCCGGCAAAAATAAAGAAATCAAAGTGATCCAGAAAATAGTTTTCTGCTGGGGATCGGACCAGGGCCCATTTTTACAAAGAGTGCCAATCTACGATTAGGCCCCTATATATACTATAAAATGCTCATAATTGTGTAAAGGAGATTTTGGTAGTATGGCCATTTATCATATTCCCCAGAGTCAAATTAACCTGTAAATTCAAATGGTCTGTATCTGCTTTACCCAGTATGAAGGATGTTAGAGATATTGAGGTGTCAATAGGGGTATTTTTGCTGGAGTTAGTTGTTTGTATGATTTTGTGCACTCCAATTGTAGTGGTATGTCTTATTATACTAGTTTGCAGTAAATATAGGCAAATGCATGCTTCTTCTGTGGGGTTTTGGTTTCCATCTCTTTCCACTCCATTATCTCTCCTGCCTGTCGTTCCCCAGAAACTCAGTGTTGAGTCAGTGGCTTACTGGACTTGAGAATCTGGAGTATTTTAACAAAAATCCTTTACATATAAATTCTGTGGAGTCATTTAAATTCAATTCATGTTATTAACTTGACTCGCATGATCATTTGTCAAACTGGGTAAGAGGTACATTGTTCATAAGCTCATGTTTCAAGTTTAAGTTCCTTTGTACTAAACAGAAGATGGCAGAAGGTAGTCTAGTAGCCTTATAGGGTTAAAGACATGAAGTTCTGTAACAGCACTTGTGCTTTCAAAACCATGTTGTGCAGTCTTTGAACTGTTCTTGTCGATTTTCTACCCAGGAAGTCTCTACAGCTCTTGACAGTAACTAATGGGGTCCTACTAAAATCCTTCATCCATAAATCTCAAAGTGGGGGTGCTGCTGATCTAAGATCAGTTTAGCCTTTAAAAGCATAATAGTAATATAATATGTACAGATCCTAGATAGGAACTTCTACTCCGGGGCAAGGATGTGGATGCAGGCCCCCAGCTGATGGATACAAGCCCAGGACTTGCGGGCTCAGAAACAAACCCTGTTATCAGAGGGATCACTACAGATCTAAACATCAGTATGTTTTGAGTAACTCAAAACAACTTTAGAAATGAGGTTGGAAATGGTCCCAGCACCTACACAGCCTCAGTGTTAAGGTACTGGTAATCATCTAAAATTGAGAAATCCCCAAAGACACTGGAAGGAGCGTTGAAGCTGAAAGACCTCTGTAAGTGTCAACATAGTGAATCCAGAATAGAAGGACATGCTGTGGTTCAATCTCAGTGGTATTAGACAGAGTGTGAACGGAGAAAAAAAAGGAAAAGAGTAGAGAGACACTGGAGAGAAATACAAGACAGAGATGGTGAGAGAAAGGGATAGAAGTCAGAATCAAGCATTTTATGAACAAAAAGGTATTCTTAGCAGGACGCATAAGCGATGGACACCTAACCTTATCACAGCAGGATACTGAACCAGCACTTTATTGAAATGCCATCATTCAACTGCCGTCATTTTTATGGGCACAAGACTTTTGGAAGGAGGGAATATCTCATCGCATTGAATGATAATGCGAAACATCACGTTGATTTACAAGTTGACCCTTTACCATTCCAAACAGAATAACAAATAGACCACATTTCCTCTAGCTCTCACTGGTGTCAGGAGAAAAGAGAAAATCAAATTCCTCTGAAGCCGTGCTGCTCTCTGCCTCCGCCAGGTTCTGACAAACATACAGCGGGGGCTGGGTGCTCAGTGAATGAAATGTGAATAAATATCATAGGAAAGAAAAAAAGTGGGGGGAAAAAAAAAAGGAAAAAGCGTTGATTGCGGCTCCTTGATTCATATGCACGCAGCGAGGCCATCGCTCTCAGACGACTGATCTTAAACAGATTCCTAGACGCTCATCCAGCCACCGCATGACTCTCTCATCAGTGTATTTTCTGTGTCATGTATCAAACCTGGGTGGTAAATACAACCCCCTGGACGCTTTCTGGTTGGCTCCTACAGCCTCAGTGCAGCCTCATCTCATATGCCGGGCCGGCAGCAAGGGGGATGCAGACGGAAAGTCCTCTGTGCGTCCCAAATGGTGCCGTGTTCATGTTATAGTGGCCATAGGACTCTGGTCGAAAGCAGCACACTGCTGTTTGTAGGGAGTGGGTTGCCATTTGTGACACAGACCGAGGCAGGCTTGGTGCTGGTGGCGGTGATGTGGCGGTGCATCACCGGGAGCGGGCTCCATACATCAAGGGGACGTAGCCTGTCAGAGCGTGAATGGGTTTTGTCATGAATGAATAACTACCATAAATGTGGCAGGTTGCGGTTGCGGTCGGGCGGGCGGGGAAGAGAGAGCTTTACCCTGCTAAGCCTTTTCATCTCCTCTGATCCACGCCCCAGGGCCCTGGGACACAGACAGCATCTTCACTTCTCCAGGAGGGAAGGAAGACAAGGGAAGGGTCCCGTGTGGAACTGGAATCGGTTTTATTGTCAGAAGAGACAGATACAAAAATGTCTGTTCCTGTTTTCTAAACTTTATCAACTACGCCTTTCAAAGCTAACAAGGGCTTGAATGGACCTGGAAGCCCCGCCTTCCATGTGATGAAACCACAGCTCAACCCTAACCAACCCTGACCACAGCGACTCCCCTGCTCCTCATTGCACAGAACGTCTCTACTGTTTTTCAAGAGAAATGCAAAGGGAACATCCACCACTAGACACTATTTTGGGGTGCCTACCCAAAATAACTGAGTGAATGGAGATGTTCCAGATGTAATTTTACCCAGAATAACAGGGTGAATGGTGATGTTCCAGATATAATTTTACCCAGATTAACAGGGTGAATGGAGATGTTCCACTTACTTTGCACCAAGAAAGTTCCTACCAGTGATGTCATTGGTTCATAGGTTTCTATCTAAAAACAAGAGTGCTTTGTAGCAATTATTATACTTACTTTTTCGACGATTGCTCGATCACACTAGTGTTGTGGGGATTGCGAATCCCACTCACCTAAAATGGAGCTGTCCCTCAGTAAGACACTGACTGAACAGAATGAGTGTTACATGGACATGTTAGCCCAATAATAAAAAATGTCTAAAAAAAGCACATGCTACGAGCAACACGAACACCACCTCCTAATTTTTCAGGCTCGATTTCCTCTTTACTCTTGACAGGGGACTTAAAATCGGTTACAGCCGGTACTCTGTGGTCCCGAATAGGGGTGTGAGGCTGCTTCCCATTCAGGGCTATCAATAGTTTATAGGTTATCAACGGGGATCCGTGCCTAAAAATGTCAAATGTTTACAATACGCCAGCTAATACGATCAATATAGCACACATACGTCCAAACATACAGATTATCGCCGTCATTCCCTGTTATGGGTACGACCAGGTCAGTACAGGATGTTTTCTAAGAGCATACATACATCTGGAAAACTCCAGTTATTCCTGCCTCAGGTCACAGGTCCCATGATGGCATTACGGGTGCGGCATTATTGTATGGTCATCACAAAATAAATGTCCCTGCGGGAGTGGGGAGCCCTGAACGGCAAACAATCAGTAATTCGAAGGTGGTCTGGGGCGCAAAGCATGCAGCAAGTAAATTACCTATAGATTCTCCTGATGCTTGAGTATTTCTGACTGGGACTGTTAAACCAGTATATGCTGGTATGGACTAGGTTAACAGGTTAAAGGGGAGTAACGATGAATATGATGTGTCTAAATTCATAAACTGCCTTAAGTAATTGTTTAACTGTCTCTCTATGCTTGCTACTCTCACTCAGTGAGAAGCAGGGTCGAACTAGTTGAACAGCAGCGTCAGAGGGTTACAATTGTGGTGCATGTAAACGAGCCGTATTTGGAGGAGTTGTTAAAAAAGGTCAACTTCAAAACGTGCGACTGACATTAATCATATCAAATGTATATGGCGTGTGGCACAACCGATTGGGATTCCCCAATTTTGTTTTCACTGTCACAAAACATTTGTTTTTCATGTCGACAATTGTTATTTTAGAAATTCTATCAAATTGCTTTATGACCCTCTTTCAAAGTTAAAGTCACTGATATCCTTTCCTCTTGCCATCTTCCAAAATCGAGGTCCACTGGGCCTGCTCAGCATTTTTATACATGCATAGAGCATGATGAAATGTTAATTGCTTAATTGTATCATGAACACCTGTATTCATTATCTTCCTCCTGTTTTTCCTTTGTCTCCCGTCTGTGTGTGTGTGTGTGTGTGTGTGTGTGTGTGTGTGTGTGTGTGTGTGTGTGTGTGTG
>JACXGI010002317.1:15387-33838 GCA_016801175.1 Esox masquinongy | reverse complement strand
GAGAGAGATAGAGACAAAAAGAGAGAGACAGAAAGAGAGAGAAAGAGAGAGGGTGGTGGACACACTGCTCCCACATTGTGTGTACTTTTCCTCACTACCCAGAATGCCCTCCTGCTGCTTTCCCATCTGCCCTGCCCCCACCCCCTTGGCTCAACCTCTAATGGCAGCTGGCTTTATGAGCCACCAAGAAAGGCAACAATATATTGTACTAATGCCCCAGCCAATTATAGAGATAAGCACCAGTATCACACTTCCATGCTTCTGTTCTTCTGTTCCAAGTTCTGACCGTCATGGTCTGTTCCCATGGACATGCATACACACACGCACAACAACAACCTCACATTCCATGATCCACCACATCTCAGCCTATGGCCTTTTCTTGCTCTCTCTCGCTCTCTTTTTCTCCTCTCTAAAATGCAGGAGATGGATGTAGGGACACAAAACCAACAGTGTATAGCTTGGACTGGTGCAGACTCGTTTGAATCTGGAACATACAACTGGTCAGCTGCCTGGACGTTTTCACAGGTGTGAGGTTTCAAGGGTGTGCTACGCCCAGGGAACAAAGAGGGGGGGGTGATGTTTTACCTGTTAGACGGAAGCGTGTATACTGTTAAATAATCTAACAAATATGCCAATAATGGATTTCAATAATTTTAATAATAATACAAAATAAGTCAAACTTCTGTTCTCTCTCTCCCTTTCCCTTCATCATTTCTCTATCACAATTTAATTCAATTCGAAGGGTCTTTATTGGCATGGGAAATGATCTGTTTACATTGCCAAAATAAGAAAAATGTTGATTAAATAATACATTATGACCTTTTAAGTAAACACCACACCCAGAAGTTTCAAAGAAATACATTTACAAATTCTACATTATCACAGAGTATAATGTAAAATGTGCAAATAGATTTTGTATAAATGGCAAGGCAAAGTACATTTAGGCTTACAATCTCTTTCATTCTCACCTCTCTACTTCCTTTCTCATTCACCCTTCTCCCTCTCTCCACCTTCTCATGGTGGAGAGAGGGAGAACACCCCTCTCTCTCTCCTCTTACTATACACTCCCCCTTCTCTTTATCTCCTCCCTAACCTCTTCTTCACTTTTTTTCTCCCTCTTCTTCTTTTCTCTCCTCTCCTATTCTTTTACTCTACTGTCTCCTCTGCTGTAAATCAGCTGATTAATGTATTTACAAGGGACTCGAAAAATGAAACACTTATTAGGTGTCATGTTATTCATTGTACATGATCAAGGTTAAAGGATGTTTTGTGTGTGTCCCTGCAGGGCCCAGTGTACCAGCCTACTGGTTCCATGTATAACTGTATAATTGATCATCTTAGTCAGTTATTGAGTTAACATGGTGAGGATAACATGCAGTAACGAACCATAAAAGAACAGTTCAGCTTTTCATAACAGGACAGAAATTTTTGCACATTGCAAAATTGCTCAAGTTCTATCAAGTTGGATGGGGACCACTGGTGAGGAGCCATTTTCAAATCTATACACATATATTCAATGGGATTAATGTTCTGGTTTTGACTGGACATTGACCTCTTTGTTTTTAAGACACTCCAGTGACAGGCTTTGGTTGTATGTTTGGGAACGTTGGAAGATGAATTCTCTTCCATGTCTCAGGACTTTTGAAGACTTCAGTAGGTTTTTTTCCAGGATTTGAATTCAGTAGGGGTTTTTTTTCCCAGGATTTCTTGCTGGCTCAGAAGAATACACAAAATACACAGTTAATGAAAATCTTTGACAGCCAAATAAGTAACATATGATAAGTTAACGTTTGAGAACAGACCAGCCCCTAGGGGCAGTGGTGAAGGCATTTACAGTTAAATAAAGTGGCTGTTTGGAAGGGTTTTGTGGTTGTGGATGGGTGGAAATACCTTCACTCCAATGGTTTCAAGTTTGAATACTTGGACTGCCAATTGTTGTTGTTTTCTAACCTTAACCCCAGAACCATGATACCTAACCTTAACCCTAACCTAAACTATAATTAATAAAATATATTCCTTTACCACTAATTTATAATATGGCGATTTTGAAAGACATTATTAACATTTATAACATATGATACATTTTTTCAAGTTAGCAACATTATACGTGTTAGTAGCACATTGTAACGTACCCTGATATACAAATCATACGAATGTGTGTGTCACTGATTTACGTGTACTAGGTTACATTTTCCCTTGGTAAAACCAGGAACATGCACACGTTTCCTTGCTAATCCTGTATGGAAGTGAGCTCTGTAATACATTACCTCAGCTGCTAGCCTCATCCCTAGTCATCTCTCCTCCCAGTGGAATGGGGTTGCATTCCAAATTGCCCCCTATTACCTTTACTTCATAATTGGAAGGGGGTTTCCTTTGGGATGCATCTTTGGATAGTCTTATCTATGAGTGTTTACTAGCCTGTAAAAAGGCTATTCATCACTGTAATGAGAACATCCCTATACCAAATAACTATCATTTTCTTAACACTATCCTAGTACCAAATGGCACAATATTCCCTTTAAGCTGATGTCAAATGCAGCAATCTGGAAACAATTACAATTGCTCTGTCTGTCGCCCTCCAGAAAATGCCTATAACTTATACAATATATTTTGTTATTCTTCCAGAAAGTTTTAACTAAACATCACACATTAACAGTGCTGGCTTGCAAGCCAGTGCAACTTGTCGCTAGCTTGATAAAACATGGTTGATAAATAGGCAAGACGTCACCTAGCTAGCTTAATTGTACAGCCTGCATTTTGTCCATATCAAAAAAGTACAAATATATGAAATGTGTCAGGATCGATTAAATGTTAATGTGATGTAGGATTGGATGTCGTACAGTATGTAATTTCAATTGCATTGGAACTGCAAATTTGCTTGAGATTGTGACCTGGAACCAGTCATCTTTGTTATGGGAGGTCCTACAGTACACCATGTTGGTAAAGAAATTAAAAATAGACATTGATGAAAAACTGACATTGCATTGCCGATGTTCTGTAAAGCACATTTAGGTCCACAAAAATTACAGAGATAGCCAACAGATAGCTAAGTAGTAAACTGTTGCTATGTTGTACTCCTCCCAAATATTTCTCGCTCAATTCCATTAAGACAGCCTTGTGCAGTAGGTTTCCACACAATGCGGTGGGTCTCAGAATGAGTCCCATATGGTGACTTCATTCCCTGTTTCCCCTCTATGACTGAGTCAGCCAGGCTTCACTCACCACTACCTTGATGTCAGGCCACTGCACCCTGTACAATAACATACCCAGCCCTTCACATGATGGGCTATTGGCTTGTGCTCCAAACAATGGTGCACTCTGGGTAGTGTCACACTGCCATGTTTTATTGATGATTGACAAAGTGTTCAGTCGTTCTGTCCGAGATGATGACACAATCCCTTCAGTGGCAACACACCAGTGTAACACGTCCTGGCTGGTGTTCTCTGTCTCACAGTTACAGCTAGCACTGACAGCTCACAGCCTGCCTGGGAACATGGCATGTATAAGATATGAACAACAAGGACAAGTAGCACAGAGATCACTGAGAGGGGAGAAGTACAGCAAATGGATCTCTAATGTGTCTTGAAGAAGCTAATGCTGAGGAATTGGAGTGTCCTGGAGTTGGCTCATTGGTCCTGTGGAAAGGGATACCGTAAATATAGAAGACCATGTCTCCAGACTGACCTGCTGCACTGGCTTAGTGTTGACATGTCTAGCACATAGCATAGTAAGAAACTGCACCATTGTGGACACTGTAGGGATAGAAAGGGGAAAAAAGACAACAAAATATACATTTTCTTTTTGCTAATATAAAAATCAATTTTCAAATAAAAAAGAACATTTATATGTTTAGGTTATGTACTCCAGATCACCGAAACAGCAAGTCAGTGGTATGGGTTATCATGTCTAGATCATATCCACCAGTCAGGACAAACTATATTTAGTTAACATTGCTTCAAAGTACACACCACACGGTCAGGATATTCTTCCAAAGCAGTTCTGCGTGTTCTCCTTAGTCTCCCGCTTTTTAGACGTAGCATGACAACCTGAAGGTGATTGGTCGACAGTCTGCCGGGCGGAAGTGTTACACGTCCTCTGATCATTGACCAAAATTTTTGAAATATCTACTTTCTTGAATATCGCCTTTTCAGACTGAAAGTCCAAACACGATCTTCACCAAGTTGAACATGGTACATTTTTAACTTCGGAATTGATGGCGCAGTTTCTTTAAATTATTTTATAATGCTGTTTACGCACTGATATTGACTTTGTAACATTGCTTTCGCCACTAAGGGAAACTAGCACTAAACAAGCCAGATCATTGGTAAGTACTACAAAATTCCTCACATAATGTAAAATGTTGGTTGCTATCATATTACATCTATGAAATTATAGATTTTTACAATATTTGCATTATTTAATGCACACACGTAAGCGGAGGCACGCGCGCGCGCACACACACAACACACACACACACACAGTCAGGTCCTGACTATGGGGGGCCTCTAGGCATCTCTGTGCCTGGGGGTGATAGTCAGGGCCTGACAGCAGAGGTGCCTCTTAGCATCTCTGCACTTCACTTTTGGTTGTCCCCAATTAGAGGCAGCTGTCCCGTGTAGTCTCTAATTGGGGACCAGCTGCCTCTAATTGGGGATCCTAATTAGGTTCAGTCGTTCCTCCACTTTGTGTGGGTCATTGTTTATGCCACCTGCATTCAGTCCTCGGTTTACCGGTCCTTTTTGTGGTTTTGCTGCTTGTACAGTACAGAATAAAAGGAATGATTCCATACTACACCTCTGCACTAGGGATGGGACTGAGGCTTTCTGAACCACTGAGTCTCGTTTCGCAAAAATGCTTCATTGCTCGAAGCTTTCCAACACAGTGCACAGCAGGGACATCTGCTGGACAAAATGTAATATGACATGTTTGATTTATACGCATTGTATTTTACCCGGAGCGGTACATCTTTTTGTGGGATTCGCGACCACCAGCAATTTCCTCATTCATTGTAAGGGCAAGGATGAATGAAAAAATAAGACCAATGAAAATGCTAAGCTCAATAAAACAGGAATTTGTTGACGAAGGAAGGCTGGCAACAAAATTGCATTCCCCGCAACAGGAAGAACCGAACCAGTGACCATGTGAACAGTAGTCTGGAACGGTACGGCTGGGCCACATTATTTGACACGTTGATTTGATATTTGGTCATTTGTGCACTGTGGGGTATTGCATTCTGGTTTGAAAAGAACTTGGTCAAACGAAGCTTCGGACGTCATCGATCACGTGATTATGTCCCTTTGAAGCTGTGAAGTGTCAACGTCTTCATTCCCTCCCACACCTCCTTCCCTCGTCCTGTTTTCTGTCTAATACTGGTATTCATTCTCTCCATAGTGTGTGTGTGCTGTGTTGTTATTACTCTTTCCGAACTTCGTTTTGATTTTGTACTAGTTGTAAAGCATCGTTAGGTCCTTCAAAAGTGCGTACATATTGTTGCTATTATTAAAAGGTGACAGTTATTTAAACCAAATATTAATAAATAGATGCCTAACCAGGGATTTCAACCTGTAAACTCTACATTGCCAAAATATTTTTCAGATACTATGGTCAGCCATCTTTCATCTAAGCCGCCAAACTACTGACGCTTCAAGAACGGATAACAATATTAACTTGTGGATGTGCCTGTGTAGAACTTTATAGGCACGACAGATTGCAGAGGGGCCTGGACACAGACCTTAGCCATTGTAATGTGTATGATGACTACATAAATAACATTAGAAATAATTCCAGCCAATCAGTCCACAACTCCTGCTCAAACATAGTGTGGCCTTCAGTTACAAATATACACACATTCATTCACACATAATACCCTTTCCAAGAACTTAGCTAAGCAAAACTTTTTATATTGTCTACATCTCAAATGACCTAATCTTTTGTATGACTCTCAAATAACTAGCTAACCAACACTAAATGATTCTCTTGTATAACTCTCAAATTAGTGTTCTATGACTCTACCTTTCTATCAAATAACAAGCTCTATTTTATGACTCTCTTGACTAACTTGCTCTTTCAAATACTTCTCTCTAATTTCCATTCGCATGCGTGTCTCAAACTCCTTCTGACAGCCCTTGAAGTGACCGGATTTCATTAACCTTTTATGCACCCAGTTTTTGAGTGTCTCTGCGGGAAAAATCGCCATTCCAATTCATCCCAAAGGTGCTCAATAGGGTTGAGGTCAGGGCTCTGTGCCGGCCACTTGGGTTCCTCCACACCAGCCTCATCAAACCATGTTTTTATGGACTCCGCTGTGTGCACAGTCATGCTGGACCATTAAAGGGCCTTCCCCAATCTGTTTCACAAAGTGGGAAGCACCCAATTGTCTGTACATGTCTTTGTATCCTGTAGCATTAAGATGAGCCTATACTAGACCTAAGAGGCCTAGCCCAAACCCTGAAACACAGAACCAGACCATTATCCCTCCTCCACCCAACTTTACAGTAGGCAGCGTGCTCCTGGCATATGATTCGTCCATCAGACTGCCAGATAGCGAAGAGTGAATCATCACTCCAGAGAACACGTTTCCACTGCTCCAGAGTCCAATGGTGGCGTGCTTTACACCACTCCGGCTGACGCTTGGCATGCATACACAGCTGCTCGGCCATGGAAGCCCATTTCGTGAAGTTCCCAACGCACAGTTCTTGCGCTGACATTGCTTCCAGATGCAGTTTGGAACTCTGTGCTGAGTGATGCAACAGATGATAGGCAATATTTACGCGCTACGCACTCCAGCACTTGGCGGCCCCGCTCTGCGAGTTTACGTGGTCAATCACTACATGGCTGGGCTGTTGTTGCACCTAGATGCTTCGACTTCACAATTACAGCACTTACAGTGGACCAGGGCAGATCTAGAAGGGCAGAAATTTCACAAACTTACTTGTGGCAAAGGTGGCATCCTATGACAATGCCACGTTTAAAGTCACTGAGCTCTTCAGAATGACCCACTGTACTGCCAATGTTTGTATATGGAGATTTCATGGCTGTGATGCACCTGTGAGCAATAGGTATAGCTGAAACACCTGAACTCAATGATTAGTAGGGGTGTCCACATACTTTTGGCCATATAGTGTACCATAGTGAACATTACCTTTAATCAAGATTATTGGAACATATTTAGACCTGCATGCAGAATTGATGCATTTTGCTGAATGGTTTCCAAACTGCATACAATATCCAAATAGTTAGTATTACAGACAGAGAAGCTTCTCTCTCTCCTCTTAACCAAAGACTTCTCCTCAGATTAAGCAAACAGGAAGGAGCAAACAGAGTGGGTTTTGACAGCCCAGTAAAGTAACATTTCTCCATGCAGTGTAGTGCCAGACAGACAGTGTTTTGAGAGGAGTGTAATTTCATTTCATGTGTAAATATCTGTTTGGTGTCAGGGAGTATAGAAGCACAAAAAGTAGGGCTGACAGCTCTCTGACAGGCAATTATGCCTTCTTGTGTGGTTCGCATGTTCTGAGTTCAGAACTCATCTTTAAGACTGACGCAATCATCAACACACACACACAATCTATACATTGTAGTATCAGTCAACAGAGGGAGGCTGTTGCTTAATGAAGAGAGAAGTTGATTCAGCAGATTTAAATACTATTGTATATTGGAGGAGGAAGAGGTGAAG
Source organism: Esox masquinongy (assembly GCA_016801175.1). NCBI lineage: Eukaryota > Metazoa > Chordata > Actinopteri > Esociformes > Esocidae > Esox > Esox masquinongy. The sequence continues at coordinate 26,163 of JACXGI010002317.1, read as the reverse complement.
GAGGAGAAGAAGTAGAAGAAACAGAAGACACTAATGATTATGCACATAATAATAATACACTAGTAATAACAGTAATAATCATAACTTACATTTATATACGTTTTCACTATTTAGGAAAAACTGAAGTACCATATGACTCTAAGGCTGCTTCGCAAATAGTTCCACATCACCTATGGGACAATGTCAAAAGAAGTGCAGTAGGGAATAATGTGCAATTCAAAAGGCAGCCTAAGGTCTGTATTCAATGTATGAGCAGGTGGTAGGCATCGCAGTTTTTAAAGGAAATATCAGAATGAGCTATCAGTGTAACCATGAATGGGACCTATATGAATGCAGGAACATTCCCTTTAAAGGGTGCAATATCTATAACCCGCTTTCAGATTGATGCCAGGCCTTTTCGGTCTCATTTAAAAACACAGAGGATTCAAACAGCAGGAGTCAGCAGGCTAGCCAGCACTAAGAACATCAATACAAACCACCAGCTACTACCTCCACAACATTCTTCCTGCGCACACTGAGGAAACAGAGTGTTAACACAGACACCAACTCCTACAGCTGCCATACAGAAAGAGTGCTGACTTTCTGCTCAAAGTGTTGCCCAATGTTGTGAGTTCCTTAACTTTCCAGTTTTCCATATTACATTTAAAAGTAAAACTGACAGCATTTTAACTATCTGGCAGAAACAAACATACACTCAAATTACAGATATATGCCACAAAACCTAGCAAGCTTCATAAGAGATTTAATCAAATTGGTTATTTGGATTCTGGATGCAGAGCAGCATTCCATGCCATGCTGTATTGGCATAGCATGAAACTCTGTCAGAATTTCCTCACATTAACATTGCGGTCTAAATAACCTTGTCACAAGGAAACAGCACAGCGCATATGAGCCTTGGAACACCTTCTGGGAGGGATTTTAACAAGTCCATATTTGTCATTGTTTAGTTTTAGTGAATAACAATACTGTGGGGTTAGCTCCAAATGCAGGCAGGACTCTGGCAGGAACTTATTTTATGTTTAGTGGTTGAGCGGCAGTGTCAAGTGGGCGTCCAACTTGTTCTCACTCACTGCATGAAGTTGTTGTTGTGTTACCCAGGGTGTAAGCAGGTTTAGGGTCATTAAAGGGATTAGGCTCAGGCTCTGGCTTCAGAATTTCACTTTATCTACATACACTGTAGTATGGCGGTTGCGGGTGGCTTATTTGAAATAACATTTTATACGTTTTAAATGGATATGTGATATTAAAAAACGGAAATCACAAAGAAATCACAGACTTTATAGGGCCCTATAAACGCAACGATAGCTACAGCTCTTTGTCAGATTACATATTGGCCATGCCTGGTAGAATAGAATTTTAGCATTACCAGTTCTGAGGAAGCAAAAACATCTGCTCATAGGTGCCATATTGAACTCTTTAAGGGGTCATCCAACTAGGCATTCTACACAGTATCCTCAATGAGTGCTGATGATTTTGGTGTAAAGTGCATTACTGAGACTCGAAAACACCATGCCATCTCTAAAAGAAAATAATTAGCTAGACATATCCGAAATATTAATGTTTCTGAAAAGTAAATCTAACAGCTATCCCGGGGAAATATAAACAGCGATGTACATGGGAAATACAGGGGAGAGTGTTGTGGGAGATGGGTTGTTCAAATGTGCAGATTAAGCCAATGGCAATCAGCCAACGCTTTCTGGCAGTATTCTTACATTCTATGGAAGTATTGTTATATTTTGAAGCAAGGGTCCACCCAGATTTGGTGACTCAAGTCGCAGACTTGGACTCAAGTTACACTTAAGTCACCAATAAATTGACTTGTGACTTGACTTGCGATCTGTTCAAAAGACTTGAGACTTGACTTGGACTTGTAGTCATTGGACTTGTGCCTTGGAAGGTAAATATAGAATAGCAAAAACGAATGAAAAAACTGGTAGCTCAAGCGACTAAAGTTGAAAGTCACCTAGGTAACGTTTGCGACAGTGCATTTTTTCCATTCGTAATAGCAACACAAAGATTTTTTACATTCAGTGAGAAGACTAATGTTAGTTCGCTGTCAAGAACTGGGCTTGTTTCTAATCTTTGACTGCCCATTTAGTTACAGTAGCTAATAACTAGCTAACACATATAACCATACAGAACACAAAGAGCTGTTAGCTCATGGCTAACCTATGTAAAATAGTCAGACAATTTGGCTAATTGCAGATAGAATAGTAGATAAAATAGGCCGGCCCCTCAACATGATCATACTTCAATTGAACATACAATGCATATTTGCTATAATAAATGAAATGTTGCAATTCAGTATTAGTGTACTAGATTATCAACTGTTGATTTAAAATAAACCATAAAATAATAGTCATCCCCAAAAAGTGCACCTTAAGTTGAAAGGACTTGCTTTGGACTAATAGACTATAACTATAGCCTATAGTGCTTAAAAGACTTGACTTGGACTTGCATGCAGTGACTTGAGACTTGACTCGGACTTGCATGCAGTGACTTGAGACTTGACTCAGACTTGCATGCAGTGACTTGAGACTTGACTTAGACTTGTCTGAAGTAACTTAAAGACATGTCTGGGTCCACTAGACCTTAGGTGGAAGTGTCTGGGAACGAGATTACAGTCCAAATTATCTATTGTATCCATGAGTACCCATTTTAAGCGCCAGATTTACAACTACTGGTTGAAATGATACAAAATGTGTGTAATTTCAAGAGCATTTTTAGAGTAGTAATTTTTCTTGTACTTGAGTAACGTTTTAAACAAGAAACAGCTCTTCCACTTGAGTAGGACAGTACTCCTTCCACCCCAACCCCACCAACAGGTCATTTTCTCTGAAATGATGGTGTCGGTAATTGTAAACAGGCCAGGGGTGTATTCCATCTCCACACTTCAGCTCGCTCATCGCCCCCAGCTCTATCTCCCAAAATACATGAATCTGCAAAATCTATGCCCTGTTGCCAACTCCTGTAATGAGTTTTATACATTTCACAATGAAACATTTTGAAAATCCTGACAGATTCTTTAAATTAAAGCACAGGGAGTTCTTAAATATGATGCCAAATGAGCTCACAAATCCAGGAGGTAATAACCCAGTTTCAGGGACGTGATGGAGGGGAGCTGTAGGAGATTACCTATGTAGACTGCTTAGGAGCATCACATCATGTGGCACTCTATTCTCCATTGAGTCAGGTCAAAAGAAGTGCATTAAATAGTGAAGTGGGCCTTTTGGAAGCAGACATTGCCTCTATTTGCTACCCTCATAATTAATCAGTATGACTGACAGATCTATTAAATCTATTAGATAACTAATCACTTGTCTTTACTCATTTGTCATCGGGATTTCTTCTTCATAAACGAATCGTTCAAAACAGTAATTTGTTAGGTTTTTACTTTCATTGTAGCCTCCTGTTTATTGGTTTGTGACCCGAATGGCACCATATTCCCTACACATGAAAAAAATATTCAAATTAAATTGGATTTATGCCTCTTCGGGTGTCGACTAACAATGAAATGTTTACTTTTTAAAAATGCAGTTAAAAGTAAAATGAAAATATATAAAATTTGTGTAAGAATAAATTCAAAATGGCACAAATCACAATAACCTGGCTACACTAATTACAGTGTTTTACGAGTATCAAGTCCATAGGCAAGGTTAGTTACATATAGAAGCAGTAGCAGCCGCAACATAGGCCTACAGTATGTAATGAGTGAGTGTGTGTGTGTGTGTGTGTACATGTATGTATGATGTGTGTGTGGTATGTTCCACATGCTAATTAAGCATGCTTAATTAGCGTGCTCCACTGTAAACCAACTCCACACACACAAGTAGCCCACAAGTTTGGTAGTGTTACAGCGACCGTTACGTTAACGCACTACTCAACAAAGCATTCGACTATTCGTCACGCAACTTAACGACTTGATGGAAAGCTAATACCGAGCTCTATGAAAAGCAGACACTTGTTTTAGACGAGGTTACTCTGAGCTTTGTAGTCTCCTCCATTATTTACTGTTTTTTACATCTCTGTCTAACAGGTAGTCCTAGATCCAACTAAACGATAATGAAATCCGATGCCAACTATTTTTATTGTTGACGTTACTGATATCTATTGATTAGTGTTGTTGCAGGCTTAATTGTAACGTGTCAAACGGAGCATGCAGAGACATGCAGCACGGCACTCGATTCAGCGCGTTCATCAGAGACATGGGTCACAGTCGGCAAATCAAAGACAAACCTGGTTCGAGATTAGACTATCATCAAAGTCAGATTTAAGTAAACTTTCAAGGTAACTTGTTAGTTGCTGACCTGGTTTCTATGGCAGTTTGGTTTTGGATAAAATGATCCTGATAATTAAATTTCCTCAGCTTTTTCACATTAATATGGCAGGGGGTGGGTGATGATAGGAAAAAAACAGGTCAAAGAGGCAGACCTTACAGTAAGTCTGTAGATAAACCCCTAATGTTGCAAACCCAATGTTAAGCTAGCAGCACAGGGAGATGTACCCATTTAATTCTAGGGTAGAACGTATAAACATGCACACTGATAAATCAAGTTAAATACAACTTAACATGAATTACCTGTGTAATGTGGGGATTGTGGTGAATAATTTTCTGCTATTATAGCATACAGGATCCAAACAATCAATTTTATAATACAATTATGATTCATAATTTTTGGGGGGTTATAGACCTGGCCAGTGATGACACGTCATTTCAAGCGATAAATTCTTAATCTGGGTACCCCTGAGTTACAGCATAACTAACCGAATAAACATTGTCACATTCTTAACTGCTGACAATATGGTGAACATTACCAGATTGAAAAAAACTGAAAAACTATTCCAGAAGGTGTGGCAATGAAAAGGGAAGAACATTGTGTTTGCACTGAAATTCTTTTTAATGTGCAATTAAAATCATTCTAAAAGCATTTTGAACTATTTAATGCAACAACTTATATGCACATAATATCTGACCAGGTGGGAGAGATCAGTGTCATCTGTGCATCACCTATGGATCTGCTGGGGCGGTATGCAAATTGGAGTGGCGGTCAGTGTCCAGGCTGTTGTTAGTGATGTCAGCCATAATCAGTTACAAATTTGAAAGCATTTCATGGCTGCAGATTTGCGTGCCACTGGACAAAAGTCATTTAGGTTGTTTTTTTGTTTTGTTGACACGGGCTGTTGTGGTCTGCTTGAAGGCAGTTAGTATAACGACCTGGGTCAAGGAGAAGTGGAAGGTGTCTGTGAAAACATGCTATAAGTCCTCGCCCTACTGCGTCAATACTATACTACTGGCCAGAGATTATCTGCAACACAATCTTACTCGTATGGAGACAGGGATTCTTTAAAATTAACTAACCCTTACAACCATATTGCTGTGAGTGCTGTACAACAGTATGTTGAAAATACTCCATTACCATTACAAAATACCATTAACTGGCATTTCAAAACTTACATTGTTTTCTTTTGTAAATTGTTTTCAAAAGAGACACAGAGACACCCACCCACAAAAACATGCTTCTCTCATTTTGGGTGTTGAGAATTACAGCTCCAAAGATAAAACAGAGTCCTTGAAAAAGGTCTCAGAAGGAATCGTTAACATAATAAACAAGCAATTTTACCATAGTGTGTGCTAGACTAATCTTTCCTGCAAGGAACTCTGGGTGCATCCTAATAAAACCTTTTTTCTGAAGGTTGCACTTCCCACAAACCTAAGACACTGGATTGGTGGAGCCATGGGATAGTCACGTGTACTAATGGGAGATCTTACCATATTTCCTACTAGTTATTTCATTTTTATCCCAGTAAAAGGAATCAAACAAGTTCCCAATTTATGAAATAAGAGTGATAATTGAGACACAAACACTGTTTTCTGAATAACCTCCCTGTCTTCGGTCCTGTGTCTCCACATCCTGCATTGGCATCCAACATTCACTGTAATCTGCTTTACTGGTCCTCCTGAGTGCCCGGCCAAAGTTTGATGGGTTAGGGGTTAGGAGAGGACAGTTATACTGTGAACCAATAATAGCTTGTATCCCAAATGACACCCTGTTCCATAAAACAGTGGACTACTTTCAACTAGAGTAGTAGACTAACTCATTCACTATACAGAGTATTTGGTGTCATTTGGGATGCAGCCCTTGTCCCTTTTCCCCCAGTTAGAAAACCACTAGAAAGGTCTCTTCATCTCTTCAAAGCCCTCTACATGTCTAACATTGTGAAAAATTAATAAGGTTCATTTCAAATAGAGATGAGGTTGTTTTTCCTCCCCTTTCCCCTCAGTCTATTTCAGTCCCTCTGTGTTCCAACAGGGACCTCTTCAGAGGGATGGAGATCGGGTAATTGATTTGTCCAAATTGGCACCCTACTCTCTACATAGTGCACTTTTAACCAGGGTCCATATCGTCTAACATAGTGCACTATATAGGGAATAGCATGAAATTTGGGATGCATATATTCAGCCTTCTGTGTACAAATAGGGACCTCTTCTTCGGAGAAAAAGAAGCTGGGGTAATTGAAGATGGTGCTAATCATTTTCAGTGTGATACTGAGGAACAGATAGGCTGCCTTGCCATGATGCCAGAGATGTTTGAGGTGACTCCTGGGTATTTGCCCTTACTCTCGCTTGCCTCTGATAATAGTAATTATAGATAATAGCGTGATGATTCAGAGAGAGGGATATAAAGTATGTGATAGAGAGAATTATATAAAGAGCGATGAAGAATAATTCTGACAGAGTGATACTGAGGGATGAATAGAGAATGATAAAGTGTATTATATGATATGGATATAGGGGTAAAGACTGGAATAGTGTGTGGAGTGATACAGAGTGATAGAGAAGAATAGAGAGCGATGTAGAGTGTATTGAGGTAAGCAGAGTAATAGAGGGGGATGAATGCATGCATATTACTTCTGTCAAACCATGTGTATTGATAGTCACTCCAGAGACTTTCATTCGTTCACTACCTTTCCATTACAACCCTTCAGATTTTGTCTTCATAGTGACTGAAAAGCCTATAGGTTTTGAGAGCATTCAACTGACTAGTGGTTAGAAAAGCAGGACACTGGCAAACACAGTATAGTGATTAGGATGCCTTTTGGGACACACAACCAGAGTGGGAAAAAAATGGGGAAAACAAGCATACGTCCTCAACAACACCTGGACTGTGAAGGACTAACAAGCGGTAATTAGCTCTCTTGTCACGCATGGACATAATGATAATGCAGCTGAAGCATCGGAGAAGGTGTGTGTTCAGCGCAGTACTGGCACCTGCTGCAATCACACAGATAATCACTCTACCATTTAAATGGAGATGAAACCTAGATTGCACTGAATGTTGTAGTGTACTATCACAACATCAGCCACAACATCAGCTTATCACAACATCTCCAGATGATTTTTCGTTAACATGTGTAATGCGAATGTGCCCGTTTACAACGTTAGTCTACATTATTCTCTAGCAATGTTAGCTTTTCTTGTTTTGTGTCAGTCCGTTATGTCTGTTTTGGTTGCGTCAGTCCGTTATGTCTGTTTTGGTTGCGTCAGTCCGTTATGTCTGTTTTGGTTGCGTCAGTCCGTTATGTCTGTTTGGTTGCGTCAGTCCGTTATGTCTGTTTTGGTTGCGTCAGTTTGTTATGTCTGTTTGGTTGCGTTGGTTGCTGTTTTGTCTGGTTCTGTCAGTCTGTTTTGTCTGTTTCTGTCAGTCTGTTATGTTGGGTTGTTTTGCCAGGAGAATGGCTTCAGGGCTTATTAGGATTGTTATTGTATAAGACCCTCAATCGCAAGGGTATCTGTTCTCCTCTCCATGGCCCTGAAGACAATCCCTCTCTCTCTCTCTCTCTATCTACTCCTATTTCTTCCCCCATTCCCCTCCTCTACTCCCTTACCCTTCTCTTTTTCTCTCTCTATCACCCTCTCATTTTCCCTCTGTCACCCTCTTTCCCACCTTTCCTTGGCCTGAGTAAAAAAAAATACATCTCTACCGTTAAATATATTTTTGCATGTCCACAAATAAATATTTATTGGGAGTGGAGTGTTTTTAATGCAGCGCTCCTGGCAATGTAATAACATGTTGGCCTATCTCAGCTACCTGTCAGAATAGCGGAGCAATGAAGCATACTGATCAGAAATACGCTCACAAACAAGCTCACACACACACACACACACACACAAAACAAAGCAAGGGTGATCAGAAAACACACATACAACGAATAAAAATGTGGATCAAACATAAGCCATGGGGGATTTTGCAAAAAAACATTTAAATGTCAAATCAATCAAATGTATTTCATATATTTGTTTATATTAGCAGTTGTCACAATGTTTACCTAGCTTGAAACCCCTAAAGAGCAAGCAACAAAAAAAATGGATGCCCAGTGTTTAGGATAAACTCCCTAGTAGGGTCAGAACAAAACTGGAAGAAAACTACTGAATCACAAGTTCAGGGAGAACAATCTGGGAACCAATCAGAAGAGCATAGGTTCAGGTAAGGTCCCATGCCCTTGCTCAGACGTTGCGTCAGCCAGTGGTTAGAGGCCACATCATCAACTGTACCGCCGGGTGCCAAATTGCTATAACATATGATATGGTTAAGGGACTCGCCAGAGACCTACTCGGGTATTGTGAGATCTGGCAGGCTACATCAATCAGCCTGCCAGATACATATGTCAGTGCAAAGTAAGAAAACCTTTTTTTGACAGTAAACTCTAACCTTAGAGGCCAAATGCAGGCGACTGATATAGATTTTCTTTGAGAGAGCATAAAGTGTGCCTGGTAGATGCATTTGGTGTGCTTTTGTGCCGGTCTTCCTCACTTGGCCACCACTTCCATTGCCCCAGGAAAGCGAAGGACGCGCTGAAATTAATGACATCCTCAAACAAATACATTAAGTTTAAGAGCATTCCTCAATGTTGGCTTTCCATAAATGATCGGTTTTACAGTGACACATTCACTTTTTGCTGTTTTCTTTTTTAGCCAGCCAGCCAAAACTACAGTCTAAGCAAAAACACATTTTGACAAACAGCTTCAGGGTTGAGTGATATTTCTGTTTTGAAGATATTTATTAAGGAAAGTAAACAAGTATAAAGTTATAAAAAGCAGTTTATGGGCTGCTTTTATTATATATTTATGTTTACAAACAAAACAACAAACAGAACGAACACACTGAAAACACCACTCATACCAAAAAGCAATAACAATACATCTCCTGGAGCCCCACCTGACCCTCCAAAACCTCAATGTTGCAATCCATCCCAAACCAGCATCTCAACTCTCCCCCACATCTTCCCCTCACCTCCCCCTTACCTGAAACCCTCTGACCCCCTACTGCTCAGACAATGAGGCTTACAGAGTAACTTCAACTTAGAGTAACTTGTCCCTCACTTCTTTAGGTCTTTGACTGTAGTGGCAATATTTAATTTCCGGATCTGATTGTTGTGTTTGCACCTACTACTTGTTTATTGAAATAGCCACAAACACTGAAATCAAATTCTCAAACTGAATGAAAAGTAAAAGTAAAATGTGTAAATGAACTTGCACTCTGCTGCGCTTGCTTTGACTATGGAGCGGGCACCCTAACTCAGCAGAAAACAAGAAGCAGGACGTTGAATATCTTGAGTTTAGTTAATTGTATTACAACTTAATGCAAAAAAGACAGGCTTGGTCGCCAAATTGGAAATCAAATTTAGATAATTTGTTGCTAGGAATAAATCTTACTAATTCTAAATGTGGAGTATCTGTCAATACATGGAAAATACAGATCAGTATTTAAAATTAAACATCAAATTCCACATTACATGTGACAGAATGTCATATTGCATCACATGGATATATCAATTACTTTAGCTAACACAGTGTAGCTCAAGTGCAACAAAACACCAAGAAGACACTTAAGAGCTTCATTAAAACAAGTAGTTTGATTTTTTTTTAACTACAATGGTAAACAACATGAGTCCTGATTATCTCCCTGTTGTTGAGATAATGAGAAACGGTGACACACATTCAAGTTGTTCTTTTGTTCAGGTGATTTGAAATGAGTAAAACATGGTTAGAGGCGGGCTTTAATTGACACTCAACACATACTGTAGTAGCTTCCAATGAGCCACAGCCACAGGTTAGTGGTGGAGCAGGTTTTCTCCAATTAAGGTAAAAATTACACACACACACACACACACACAGCAAAGACAGGGCTCACTCTATTCCTTTCATTAAGCAGTGTTCTATAAATCTATTCATCATGGTCACAAAATGCAGAGATTGGAGCTGTGCTTTGCCCAGAACTACAAATTAATAAATAATCGTTTTTCGGACTCTGACTAACTGACTAGTAGGATGACATGATGAAATAACACACACACTTTTGAGAATCCTTCATTCTGTGCTTCCCAAATGGCATCCCACTCCTACAGTACACTGGCCCTAGATATCTCTAGGCAGAGTGGGGCCAGTTTTACACTACAGTAAAGTGAAGCCAGCTCATAGGCTAGGTTTATCAATATAATTTAAAGACAAAACCATCTAAATGTCTTGAACATACAATATTGTTCTGAACAGATGCTAATAATCTATGTAATTGCAGCCTTGCAAATACCTATTTGGCAGAAGTGGCATAATTCAATCATGATTAGATAATTTATCATGGGCCCCTTATCCTCCCCATACCCGACCCATAATCCACACCAAACAGGCCAACCTCATACCCCACCCATAATCCACACCAAACAGGCCAACCTCATACCCCACCCATAATCCACACCAAACAGGCCAACCTCATACCC
>JACXGI010002317.1:0-15287 GCA_016801175.1 Esox masquinongy | reverse complement strand
CCACACCAAAGAGGCCAACCTCATACCCCACCCAACTGCATTTCTGTAACTGAAACTCAATCTATTTTGGTGGTAAGTTTGTGGGGGGGGGGTATGTTTGTGGGGTGGGGTATGAGGTTGGCCTATTTTGGTGGTAAGTTTGTGAGGGAGGGGTGGTAAGTTTGTGGGGGGGGCTCCTTATCAAGACCACAAAGACATGCACGCATGCTCATGACACTCATGAGAATCGCGTATAGCACAACAGACATTTCCACACAAGCTGGCACAGATGTTTTTCAAAAACAACAGAAAATTCAGAAGTTTTCTAGAATAATAATTATTGCTGACAATAACAATACTACAGTACCTATGCGTTAATGGCACATTCTTTTTTCTCCTTGTTATTAGACTGTCGGACCATTTTTATTTAATCACTTGCCACTGACAACAATTATAAGCTCATATTTCAGGTCAAACAATTTCACTGAAATGGCATGGCGACCACAAGAAATAAAATAGCTTAGTCACTCATTTGATCATGGACTTCAAATTTTCCAGGATTTGGGGAAAAACGTGTCTAATTTTAGATTTTAAGCACCTCTTTTGTACTATAATTTAAACATTTCGATTGCATTCTTCGGTTTCTTCCATTTTTGGAACTTGCTTGAGGTCAGGGGCGCGGCCAGAGATTTTGGGCCCCCTGAAAATATATCATATCGGGCCCCACTCAGACGCCAATAACCCTATTTAATATAGGGTGTGAGTGCACAGGGAATAGTATCACTACCATATATACTAAATATTGGGCATAAATTGTTGTCCAAATATTTTATCAAAATTTCTGAGATTTGCCTACAATGGTAGGAGCCTCAGTATATTAATGTACATTGTATAGGCAAGGGATGCATTGTCATTGTATGTCTTTCTTATTTGGTTACCATCACTTGAAGACAGGTGGTGATTGGACTTAACAGCTGTGTTCTGCTGTAACGAAGTGGGTGTCCGGGTTTTGGACGGCGGAGCAACACAGTTTTCTATCTGTAGTTGCAGAAGTTACACAGTATGTAGGAATTACTTTACTTTGTCTAATATTTCTTTAACATACTTCATTAACTGGGAAGCAAATGGAATAAACACAATACATTTTATTCAGGGGTACAGGGATGGGAAAACAGGGCTGATGAGCCTGAAGCTGCATCTGTTGGGCCTGGCACAAGGCAGGGGCAGGAACAAGTGATTTAGTATCAATAGTTTGCTAAAAGTTTGTCTGCATTGATTAAATGTCGGCTAAAAGAGGAACGAAATGTAAACAGAATTTTCTGTGAAGATATTAAGTAACCAACGTTATGGGTGCAAAAGTAGCCTATTTTACTATGGACTAAGCTAACAAGTTAATTTCTACCATTCACAGACTACACACACCTTCCTTTTCTCTCCTCTATCTTTTCTTTCATTTCGTTTTAGGGAACAAGATTTTTCTTTGGTAAGCGGAGACACCCTTGATGCTCCACCGGCACTCCTCACTCGCAATTCACTGCTAGCAAGTACCGTTCGCACCTGGTTTGGAGACAGGACTAAACTATTTCATATGGGGGGGGGATTCTCTCTGGATGTTTTCTATTCGCCAAAAACAAGAAAATAGGATCGGTGGATGGGTCAATATTTTAATCTTTTAATTCATAATTTAATGTTTTAATAATTGAAAGACATTTTCACCTAATGTTCTCTTTTTTAGGGCCCTGTCAGTCACGGGCCCTTAGAATCGTCCTAACTTCCCCCCATACGGCGCCCCTGCTTGAGATTGTCGTTCACTTAACAACTTCCAGAGTAAGCCAATAGAAACTTAAAATCGTTTGACATTATTTGCATAACTTCCCAAATCGTTGCACTACAATAAACTTGACATTTAAAAAGATCAGCGATATTTGATATTTGAATAAAATATATTCATTACAATCAATAAATGTAAAGTGGCAAAAGTAACAGTTAAAAAATTAAAACATTGACCAAGATGGGTTATTGTTATTCTCTTACGTTTTTTGGGCTGGTTTCCTAAAAGCACATGCTTCTTTGGGATACGTCTTGTTTTGACCATGAGGTACACTAAAAGTTTAGTTTAAATAAAAGCTGTAATGTACCTATCTGTCAAGCCCCTGCTGCCTACTGTACATCTAGGTTAATACCGGCTATTATAGCTGCGATTGTTTCCTCTCCAAAATGAGTTCAGTGCGTTTCAGTGGCTAGAGGTGCGTTCAATGAATTCACTTTCGTTTGCCAACAATGGCAAACACATTTCAGTTAGCTTTGTATTTGCCATCAATGTGTTCACAAATATTATGAAAATATTGTACCTATGTAGTCAGCTGGTGGAAGAGAGGTTGGCTTGAAATGTTATTCCACCTTTAAGAGAAAACTGTTTGTATGTTCAGTAAATGTGAAGATTTTGAATGTAGCTTCAATGGCCTGATTAGAGCTCTCTCTCACACTTCAAAAAGTACACCTTTGGGGAAAAAAGATTTACTGTCACTGGTTTTACTTTTTACAGCACTTTCTGTCATCTTCTGTTGCATTCTTCAAATATGTACATAGTAAAATACAAAACTGTATACTTTTAATCTAAGCACTTTAAAAAAATGTCATGAAAATCCATTAAATGCCTTTTTAAAGACGTGTACGTACTGTTTAAAACTAGCAATACAAACAAGACAAACTCTTTGAGGCATTTAAGATGGATTCAAAATGCCAGTTGCATGGTTAAAATAAAAAGATCTGTTCATTGTGCAGTCCTCTCGCAAGGCCAAACCTCCAATCTCATCTGGCCTCCTTGGAGGTCTGGAAACTTGCCTATTAAAAAAAGTTGCTGCTGACTCTCAGCGGAAAGATATCTATTGGATGTTAGTCTTCAAATAAACCTCCACTCACAGGATTGTTGAAGGCGGGCTTAGCGTGGTTTCCCTATTTCTTCAAACTGGATGGAACATATTTCCTGAAAGATTTTAGTTCCTACCTAGGTTGCAACATATCAGAAAAGAAGCAAAGATGGAGGAAAAACTTAATTCTGTGCTCTATTAATATGGAGGACCAAAGGAGTCAAAATTGAATAAATAAATATAAAAATAATTAAATAATTAATTAAAGATGGCACATTAAGTGGCACATTAATAGAAACTATTTTTATAAGGCCCCTTTTTAAAATAGTGATATGATATTTCATAATAATTCATTGTTTTTCCTAATCTTTTTATTTTCATCATAACACGTATTTCATAAAATCATGGCCTTTTTCATAATATCATGGCGTATTTCATCATTTAATGTCATATTTCAACATTTAATGCCATATTTCAACATTTGATGCCATATTTCATTGCGTATTTCATGATCACAAGGGATATGTCAATCAATGCAAGTGGGTGGTCTTCAGCAGCTGATCCAGCCACACTAGCTTCTCCAACAGTTGCTCGTTTGTGGGCGTTCAAATACGACATTAAATGTTGAAATAGGTCATTAAATGTTGAAATATGCCATTAAATGCTAAAATACGCCATTAAATGCTGATTTACATCAGAAAATTATGAAATAGGTCACAATATTATGAAAAAGGCCATAATATTATGAAATACAAATACATCTAATAATGAAATAAAACATTGGGAAATACAATGCATTATTATGATATACCATACCATTATTTTTAAAAGGGGCATTATCAAAAGATTTAATAATAATGTGCCACTTAAAATAATATATTAATTTAATTATTTATATATTTAATATTTTGACCGCTTTGGTCTTCCATATATTCATAAGATCGAGTCAATAAAGCCACTACAACTTTTCTGCTTAAATGCTGTTCTGAAAAAAATTTATGTTTTGGCATACCTTACAGGCTATGGTAAAAGTTTAGTTTATCAAGCATGGCCGACCGTCTGCGATTTATTGAAATTGAAAACGGACAGGTCAATGATACTAGTCGTTACTCATCTGATTTCAATAATCGAGAATCGGGTTCGTGTTCTGAACGTAAAAGGAATCGCAAGAGCATACGCAGGTCAAAACGAGATGGAGGACGAGAAAATGTGTTAGGCGAAAATCTTTTGGTACATCTGGGGGTTGAGACTGCCATGCCACCTCTTTTTGTTCAGTTTAGAATTAGCCTATTCCCCTCACAAAAGCGCAAATTATTTCTACCTCATCCACCCTTCCTTTATATTATAGCAGAAGATTGTGACAGGAGCCACATACTGCTTTAGAAAACCCATCATTCAGCGTTACGTTACAGTTCCTATTACATCTTCTAACGCGACTGCGCAGTCCGGTCGCAATACTGACGATTTACCTAGGAAAATGTTTGTTTCTCAAAGACTGATATGGTTCACCACAAACGTAACATACATTCACAGATTTCGGTGGGGCTTTAATTAGCGATTTTTCTGCCATCTTCACTTAGCTACTGGTGGAAGATTGCATTGGAGTGCTTTCATGCTAGCAGTGTTTTCATGAACATATATGGAAATATCCGTTAACGAAAACTGACGATGCAACAATATGACAATGTCAATGATATTAAGGATAATGTCATTAGATACTTGACTATTAAGTACACAGCGCTTGTCTTGGGATAAAATAGGTGCAGGAACTGACAAACCGAATATTTCTTTGCGAATATTGTGGATACGATTACCTGTCTCATAATTGCGTTCTTACACAGTTTCTGTGTAGGTCCACTTCAAATAAGGCCTGTGTTACCAATGCTCTGCGTTTTGATATCTATAGCACAAAGTTAACTTTGATATCTATAGCACAAAGTTAAACGTCATCTTGTCCTGACAACGTTTACACGATTGTCAAAACCCTATGCTAGGGTACGCCTAAACGAAACAGACCTTAATTTTAATTTAATATAAAAACTAAATATTATGATGCATCAACTGTCCAGTACACTCAGTCACAGTACTGTTGGTCAGGATGAAATGACAGAGGGGGCGTTTTTTATCAATGGGGGGCATATCTGTTTCATATACCATTTGCAGTGTTTAAGAGGAAACAAAATGTCAGGGCACAGATTCTATCTGGGGGCGTAATGCCCGGCTTTGCCCCCCTCCCGTGGATCCCGGCCTGCTATTGGTACTACATGTATGTAATCAATTATGTAAGTCATTCTGGATTAGATAAATGACAATCTTATAGCTTGGGCGCTGTTCAGAGTTTTGTTGGTTACAGCCTTGCGGCACCAGGCTGTGCCAAAGGAACGCCCTAAAAATTTCAAGGCACTTCAGACAATGGTGTGAATGGCTGAGTTCATCACTGGGGCCAAACTCCCATCTGGTGAAGTCTGCTGAATGGTGTAACGCTGCTTCCATTTTTGCACATAGATTTGGTATCAACTGTGAACAATGATAAATAATTGTATATTAAATGGTGCCTCAAAATGAATTAATAAATTCAGGAATAGTTATTTAGAAAGATCAAAGCACAATTATAATTTTGTTTGAGTCCTGTCTGGCTGCTAGATACAAGTGCATGGCCATGAAATCTAACCATATGACAGGATGCTATCTGGACCTGTGTGGATTTGGACGTCAGCCAATCACTTGCTTGTTTCAGTGTGTGTATGTGTGTGTGTGTGTGTGTGTTTGTGTGCTTGCACATTTGTTAATGTGTATGTGTGTCTGTATGTGTATGCGTGTTTATGCACTAACATTTTCATTGCTTCACACATTCTCTTCATTTCCTCCTCTCTCGTCTTTTATCTCTCTGCTTTGTTTTAATTTGGTAATTGGCTGGCATCACCTACACCTACAAAATAACACTAAATTCCATCATGGCTAATAAGCATATATGAAATTAATGCTAGAGTATATTCGTTTAGCTGAAATCATGATGTACAGATGATCAGGCTTAGCCCAGTGAAACCTGGAAACCCAAATGCCCGCTATTCCTTGTAAACTGTAACAGGATAGGCACCTTTTATTAGGTTCTTAAGCAGTTTGAAGAGTAAAGTTTAGAGGATGTCTGGTTCAACACACACCGCTGTCTGTTTTTCTCCCTAATTCCCTGTTCCCTTTATCAGTTAGCTTACTATAATATCGATAGCCTACTAACTTCACAGCTAGTAAAAAATAAATTATGCTACATGAGTACATTCCATCAAACAATTAAAGTATGACAACGTGGCAATTTTCGTCAAGCTCAGCAGCTGCAAACAGCAAAATGAACACTTGCCATTGTTACTCAGCTGCAATAGTACCCCCTTCTGGGGACCAATGGAATTGAGTCTGTCCTGCTCTTTTGAACATGAGTTAAGATGCTATTGAGTTCATGTTAACCGTTATAAGAAGGTTTTGGGCAAGGATGTGTGTGTGTGTGGTCATGTGTATGCGTGTGTTTTTCTGATTGAACCATATAACAGGGACAAAAATATTCCCAAACTGTGTTTACATCAGAAAAAACATCTAATGGTAAATTTGTTTTTGCATTAAGTGTTGGGTTTAGGTCAAAAATTGGAATTGGGGTCAGGGTTAGAATTTGGCATTAGCATTAAGGTTAAGGATTAGGCATTTGGGATAAGTTAAGTTTACGCAGAAATGTCTGCATGTTTCACTGTATACCTGCCAGTCTGTATTCCAGTTGGCATGCTTCACTGTATACCTGCCAGTCTGTTTTCCTGTCTGCATGCTTCACTGTATACATGCCAGTCTGTTTTCCTGTCTGCATGCTTCACTGTATACCTGCCAGTTTGTTTACCTGTCTGCATGCTTCACTGTATACCTGCCAGTCTGTTTTCCTGTCTGCATGTTTCACTGTTTAACTGCTGGTCTGTTTTCTTGTCTGCATGTTTAACTGCCAGTCTGTTTCCCTCTCACCATTCTTTGGCTGCTTCCAAAGAGTCCAGTATTCCCTACGTATATAGTTAGCCCCTATGGTCCAATGTATTGCACTTAGTAGGATGCTATTGAGATGTACCCTTCCTGTCTCAGTGCAAATAGCATGGTGTTGTCATTACCACCTTGAACCAGCCACGTCATTTAAGAGAATTATTATCAACCCAATCACCTATTGGTTACGGTACAGAACACAGGGCCCTCAATCTTGATCAGATATCATTGGAATATAACTCCTCCTGAATCTAAAGGAAAAATAATTTGCCTTGCCTCTTGAATCTAAAGGGCAAATAATTACCTCCTCCTGAATCTAAAGGACAAAGAATTGACCTCCCAAATCAAAGGACAAAGGAGAGACAGGATGGGGGGATGTTATGGTGCTAGTTTTCTTATCCTGACCTTGTCACTTTCAATCACTGACCTTGCATGCAGACGTCACCTATTATGTTGGTCTTTTGAAAAGGCAAACAAATGCCTAAACAAATCCATACATTTATAAATCAGTAATGTGACAAACTTCTCGGTAAATGCCCCTTCTTATTTTGAACTTTTGTATTTTATTCCTTTGTGTTGATTAAATTTTACTACAGATTTGATCTTTTTACAACTTATCAGTGAGGATAATTATACATTATCATCTTTTTTGCAATGGTCAAAACAAATGATAACAATAGTGCTGAACCAAGCTTGGGGAAAGAACATCTCTTGACCATTATGAAGAACAAAATCAGACTCAACTACGAGCTGTACAAAGGGAGACAGGAGAAACAAGTTTGGCAATGAACTGGGTTAAAACCAACAAGTCAAAGACTATTGCACACCTGTTCAAAGAAAAAAACATTTTGTCATCTAGGATAAAATCCATTGTATACACCCTCACTTCAAGTATTTTTTTTTTATCTCACTAGCTTATCTGTTTACATGTCTCATCATTTTTCCCTCCCTTTTTCTGTCTTCATAAATCTCTCTCCCTGTGTCTCTCATCTCCCCATGCTCTCTGCCCCCTCCCCCCATGTGTGTGTGGTGTCTCTCTCTTAGTGGCAGGACACAGTTTGGGAATATGAATTATCTGACAGGCCAGCAGACAGACAGACTGGCAGACAGAAGAACAGACGGACAGGCGCCGTTCTGCTCAGTCGACTCCTGTCAGCTGAGCAAGGATGGATGAGAAGAGACAGAGAGAATGATGAGACTGGCAGCACCCTCAGCTTTCCTTCCGTATCCTCTTTGGCTGTCCCTAAAAGTAGTATGCACACATTTCCTGAAAATGTATCCCTTTCTATATTAAAACAGTATGAAAAAGCTATTATGTGTGAGGAAGGGGTTCAACAACAGGTCTTGAATCATCAGGATGAAATGGAGCAGGAGTCATATAACATTATTCATTTGAAGGATGAGTCGGTGGGGTGGTACAGGTAACTATGGAGGCCATCCTCTTGTGGATGTTGGTGGAACATGATCAGACCATGGGGTCTGAGTGATTTTGCAACTTTGCATTACAGCACTGTTTTTTGCCTACTGCAGATCACAACCAGGCCAGCTGACAGTCTTGCCTGGGCCCGGGACGAGATAATCTTAGATGGGCCCTTTAATGTCAACCCACTGTCAGTTCTGGGCCCCCCCCCCCTTACCCTGGGCCCGGGACAACAGACCCGTTTGTCCCCCCCTATTGGCGGGCCTGATCACAACTACAACGCTTTGGAAGGCTGTGATCTCATGAATAGGCATAATACACCACAGGCCTTCTTAACAGACATTGCAGGTTGACTCAAACTGGTTCAACTTGGAATTCCTCTAAGAGCTATTTAAAGGGTTCTCCGATTGGGATAGCCAAAAGACGCTTTCGGAATCCTGTTTTCTAAGGGTCTACCTACCATGAGTTCACCTTGAAATATAAACAAACATTGGCCCCTTATTCATGAAACGTTCTCAAAATGTATCTCAGATTCGAACATTGGGAGAGACGATCATCTCTAAGTGTGATTCACGAAACTGTCGCACCTGGTCGAAATGAGCGTAGAAGTCTTCGCCGATTAATAAATTGGATAAAGCCGTGGACGTGAGAACGCGTTGCACCTGTCCTTATTTACATATGGCACACCCGTAATGTATGCAGGTGTGGCGATCAGCAACCTATGAATTGACAGATATCTACATAAATTATAGCCCGAAACGGCTAATTAACCATTCGTAATTCTCCTTGACGAAATCAGCGCAGTTACGGAACGCTTTCGCGTCTCAACCCAGAGCGGAAGTCCTTTAAAAGAGCAAGCTCTGCCATCATTAGGGTAACTGCTCGACCCAGAACCACTGGTTTATTTATCTTCTCACCAGTCAATTTAAGACCTGTTAGCTAATCAAGATGCCAGCCACCGAAATTAACAACCATTTATGATCTCCAAGTATTTCGATACGGCCTGAGTGACTTAGGAAAAGCAAGGCAAAGCAAGTTTATTTGTCTAGCGCATTACATACACAAAGGCATTTCAAACCTTACAAACGCATGAACAACAGAAATAAGAGAGAAAATGCAGAATAAAGTGAAATAAATAACTAATACAATAATAGCTTACGGTAGTGGTACAGTATTTAATATTGTAATACGAGTGTTATATTCCTCGTCAACTTATTTTAGATTACCTATTATTATAATAATTGTGGTTGTTGTTACTGAGGCTGTTATTGTTGTTTTTCTTATTGCGAATCAAGCATGATCTTATTTTTTGAAGTTGGTTTACACGGTCTCCGATCAGACGTTTGATCGTAAGGATACGACAAACATAATATTGATCAATACCAGCGCTCTCGGTGAATTTATCGTATGCATGTTTCATGAATGAGGCCCATTATGTTTGGGATTAGTATTAGTTGAGTTTAGCACCCCCATGTTCAGGAGAGATGTCCACTTTTGTGTTCAGAAGCTGCACTGCAGAGCAATGGAAGTGTAAGCACCGGTGATAACACTGCAACCTGTCCTAAATTGCACACTACAGTACTTAAATTATCTATAGTGCACTGTTGCTGACCAGGATTGGATATTCCTTAAGCCATTTAGGGAATAGAGCACAATTTGAAATGTAGACCACAACCCATAACATCTTCAAAAGGGGGCAAATGAAAGACATTGACACTGAGATCTGATTGGACATTGACATGAAATAACTTTAAAGAAGAGAAGGATACATGCCTTAGGAGATACCATCCCTCAACAACACCAAGCATGCCCTTTGTGACACCACCAAACCTTCCTAATTGAGGTTCTGGAAATAAATGTCAAAGCAAGCATGTCCAAAGAGTCTGAGAATACTGTTCAGTACTACCAGTACATCCAGCCCTATATTTACTACCTCTTCCATACATTAAATACCCCATCCATACATTAACTACCCCATCCTTACATTAACCACCCCACCCTTATATTAAATACTCCACCCTAATATTAATTAAACACCAAAGCCTTATATTAACTACCCCAATCTTTTATATTATCTAGCGTGGCCATTGAGGTCATTTATTAAATATACAGTAGAAGTGTTGTAATTCAGTTACCATGCTAATCCTTACATTTCCTTGTATTCCCCCAGTACTAGCATCTCCTAACTGGCTTCCTCTTAAGGTTTTACTTTTGACTGATTACTTGAATCTGCTCCTCATTCTATCTCTGAATTTCTCCTGTTGTATGTCTCTATTCATACGCTACGGTCACAAAACGCAGGCCTCCTTATTTTTGCCAAAATTTTTGAGCACACATTTGGAGGCAGGGCTTCCTTCTACAGGCTTCCATTTTTGTGGAGCCACAGACTCAGTCTGAACCTTTAAGACTTTACAGAAGACTTATCTCTTCAGTGGGTCCTGTGACTGTGTAGTCAGGCCCAGGGGTGAGGAGGTTGACAGCTAGGCTCTGGATTGATTAACCACGCTTGGTGTCTTGTCTCTGGCATGCTACCCTCTCTCCTCTTGGATATTGTGCCACTGGCACCATCATTGAGGCTGAGTCCCTAGTAGGATGCATCATGTTATGCCAGGCTTTTTGCCATGCTTAACTTATGTGGGTTGAGCCAAAGTTTTGCGCCTCCTTTGGCCTGCGCTGGGGGCTAAACTCTGCCTTGTCACATGGTGAGTGGTGGTCTGTTGGTGCCCCTGTCGAAAGTTTTCAGTTATCAGTCTATGTGCTGAAATGCTATACTTAGTTTTTCCTATCTGGTGTCATTTATCAAGTCTTATCTAAACTAAATATTGTCTGTTGGATCTTAGGTTACACAGTCTAGTTTAAATCACTCAAATGCCCTAGGCCTGACAACTCCTAGCTGTTCCTATCCAAAGTCCACCGTGTTCAAAGTCCACATTCTGCCTGACAACTCGTAACTGTCCATATCCAAAGTCCACATTCTGCCTGATGACTCGTAACTGTCCCTATCCAAAGTCCACATTCTGCCTGATGACTCGTAACTGTCCCTACCCAAAGTCCACATTCTGCCTGACGACTCGTAACTGTCCCTATCCAAAGTCCACATTCTGCCTGATGACTCGTAACTGTCCCTATCCAAAGTCCACATTCTGCCTGACGACTCGTAACTGTCCCTATCCAAAGTCCACATTCTGCCTGACGAATCCTAACTGTCCCTACCCAAAGTCCACATTCTGCTTGACGAATCCCAACTGTCCCTACCCAAAGTCCACATTCTGCCTGATGACTCCTAACTGTCCCTACCCAAAGTCCACATTCTGCTTGACGAATCCTAACTGTCCCTACCCAAAGTCCACATTCTGCCTGACGACTCCTAACTGTCCCTACCCAAAGTCCACATTCTGCCTTACGAATCACAACTGTCCCTACCCAAAGTCCACATTCTGCCTGACGACTCCTGCTTACTTTGTATGTCCGCCTGCATTGTTTATGAGCCGGTACATAAGCATTTTGTTACACCCGCAACATCTGCTACAATTTGAACTTGAACTAATCTGACTGACTGAAAGGCGCACGTCTCCTCACTCCCTGACTACGTCATGTACGTTAACCATCTGTGAAAGGAGGGCTGAATTGTTCATACTATGGCTGGCGGCTTAGTGCATCGGATGCCGTCTTCATAATTGCAAGGTGCTTCAATTATTGCTTAATGTAGCAGGGCATTGTGGAGCTCCATTCTCTCAAGCAGCAGCAGCAACAACAGAGACCCAGGATGGTTTTAAACGCCTGCCTGCCCGTCACACTGCGCTGGGCTCCCCAAGACCGACCCCACCCTCAGCATCGTTAGCCAGCTGATTAGCTCAGACAGTAGAGAGTGAGGGTTAGGGCATTAATCCAATGAAGTCCCTCTGTGTGTATGCTCTATTTGAAGGAGAGAGAGGATTGTGTGAGGCTTTAGTTATGTGAGGACCCCCATTTCAGGATCAGGGCTTTAGGATATGAGGACCCCCAAAAGAGGGTCAGGGCTTTAGAGATATGAGGACCCCCAAATGAGGGTCAGGGCTTTAGAGATATGAGGACCCCCAAATGAGGGTCAGGGCTTTAGAGATAT
The DNA here is from genome assembly GCA_016801175.1 of Esox masquinongy. Taxonomy (NCBI): domain Eukaryota; kingdom Metazoa; phylum Chordata; class Actinopteri; order Esociformes; family Esocidae; genus Esox; species Esox masquinongy. Next base: position 2,905 of record JACXGI010002317.1, on the reverse strand, counting down.
GAGATGTTCAAATTGTAATGTTGGAATTGTAATGTTAAATGTGATATTTTAAAAGTGATAATTTTTAATATGTTGTGAATGAGACACTAGGTTTTTCTCATAAAAAACTGAGAACTACAGATGAATACTGACTTAAAGATTTTAAGCAGTACTGTCTTCCATACATACAGCTCTGGAAAAAAAAACCACTGCACCTTTTTCTTTCCTTTCCAAAAAAGTTGAAAAGGAAAGTTTTGAGAGAGGAACCTCTCTCAAAAAATTCAAACCTTTACACATAATGCTATTAATTTCCAGTGTTGGACATGAGAACATGCAGAAGGCAATCTTATCGATTCCATTGCATAGTGTAGCAGATCTGGACCTTGGTTCAATCAAAGGCAGGTTGTCGAATAGCAGGCTACAGCATTGGCAATGGACCTTTTAAATTTCACTGACATTGGGAGAATGTCAATATAAGTAATTTGTAACATAACAAACACATACCATACTTTTCTGAACTCTTCCTTTTATGCGGCCATTCTCTCTTCATTTCTTTCATTTTCAATAATTATTTTCAATTACTCTTTCTTTCAATTATATACATTTTTTCATATTCTCTTTAGCTGTGACTCCAATGTCTTTAAGCCCATGCTGACAAGGCTCAGTAGCAGTATCAGGGAGGAGTGCACCCATGCATAGATCCATTAGGCAAAAACCAATTTCACACAGTGGGAGCCAATTTCATAAATATTCAGTATGAGCCCACCTTAAGCTGTGCTTCAGTAGCTTTTAGAGGGATATACAAGACCATGCACAACAACCCCTGCTTAAGGACACCTTTTGAAACGGGCACCCTAAGACAGTATCCTGAATGACACCCTATCGCCTGTATGTGGTGCACTGCTTTTTATGGGCTCTGATCGGAAGCAGTGCACTACATGTGGGGAAAAATGGTATCATTTATTTTTGGGATGCAGCCAGCGGCAGTACCGGCCCACACTGTGTGCCCTAAATATAGTTTCAAATTACATAGAATTTATCTTACAGGAAATAAAACATATTACACATGAAACAGTAAGACACGTGAATGCTACTTTTTACCCGCTCTCCAAAACGATGGTGATAAAACACATGGTCTAGCTAATGTAGAGGTGATCCAGTAGGACTGTGCCTACATGTAGCCTTCTTCTCTACTGTGTATTTGTGTCAAACCTAGCCAGCACGTGTCCCTGTCAGTGGATCACGCACCAAACGGGTCTTTGACCATACTGGCTTGCAACTACCAGGGCCCACCCCTCTCTCTGTCTCCCTTTCTCTTCCTCTCCTATCCACATTCCCTGTCCCCACTAATCAACCCTGCTCTCACCCAACACTGGAGTCACAGCACCATGAGGTCAACTGTCTGGCAGTGATGGGACTGGACTATGTCCTCCTGTTCCAAAAGTAGAATAGTGGTCCTTAGATGTGCTTGAATTAGCTTACCAAATGCAGTCGAACCTAAAAGAGCAAACCCCTAACAAAACCATATTGATGTTTTGAACCAAAACAATATAAAAAGACACGTACACCTAGAAAACTCACCCTGGCCTATGTTCTTGAACATGCCCCCCCCCCCCAATGCTAATCTGCAAGAAATTGTGCAGATTAGCATTAGTCAGATGTGACCCAAAAATAAAAAATGGGTGATTGATTTAAAATAATCGAGATGGGGCTTACGTTCTCTGAGAAGACTGACAAGGGTTAGTGATATCAAGGATCCTTGGGAGGTCCCTGCCTTAAACCCCAATGTGGTAGACACCAAAGAAATCCCTGAGCAGATTCTACATCAGGCTGCCCATACACTCATCTTGACTCTAACTCGGGCCGTCATCCTTACCTAACCCTAGCAAATGTCAACATGAACGGCCCGCACATCAGACCTGAGACATAAGCCGGGACCTCATCACTGAGTCAACAAATCACATCATTACTGTTGTTGGCGCAGGGCTGCTCCCTGAAGATATGAAATGTTCATTTGCAGAAAATGCAGAGCAAGAGTGTGCGTATGTGCGTATGTGCGTAAGTGTGCGTAAGAGTGTGCGTGTGCGTGCGTATGTGTGTTTGTGTGTGTGTGTGTGCAAGTGTGAATAATTGTGTGCTGTCTCCAGAAACACCCACCGTGGGCATGGATGTGTGTGAAGGAATGACGGTCTCAACAGTATTCTTGATAGTGTTGTTGCCCAGATATTGATTACCTGCTGTATGGTCAATTATCTGACACAGTATATCAGCAGCTACACACAAAGAAAGAGGGGAGGAATGAGGGGAGAAAGGAGGTGGTTAAAAGACAGTACATTTTATTTATTTCTTTTATGAAAAAAAAGCAGGAAGACACCTTGGGGACCGGAATCAACTACAAAAAGCAATATAAAAATCTACTTTTGTCACCATTAACATTTTAAATACAGAATCACTAAAACATGTACTAACACCTGTAACTGCTTAATGTGATCTGCCTGTTTATTGTCGGTCTGTCATGTCCCATTGTCTTTGTATTTTTTATATTGACTACTGCCAAATCTATGCTGTTATCATGTCTGGATTTTTCTTTTGTAGTTTAGTGGCGCCACTCTATGTACTTGGTTGAGGAGACAGAAAGGGAGAAGAACAGAGGGGAGGAGAGAGGAGAGAAGTGAGGTTGAGGAGAGGTGTGGGCAGAGGAGAGGTGCGGTCAGAGGAGAGGTGTGGGCAGAGGAGAGACGAGGACAGAGGAGAGGCGAGAGGGCAGGGCGGAGGTGAGAGGGCAGAAGAGGTGAGGGCAGAGGAGTGGTGAGGGTTGAGGAGTGGTGAGGGATGAGGAGTGGTGAGGGCAGAGGAGTGGTGAGGGATGAGGAGTGGTGAGGGATGAGGAGTGGTGAGGGCAGAGGAGTGGTGAGGGATGAGGAGT
>JACXGI010002316.1:65560-75830 GCA_016801175.1 Esox masquinongy | reverse complement strand
CACAAATAAAGTTCAGCTGTTCTAGTAGGATTTTCCTGACATTTTCTTAGTTGCATCTCAGAGCAAAAGCCATGGTCCGCAGAGAGCTTCCAAAGCATCAGAGGGATCTCATTGTTGAAAGATATCAGTCAGGTGAAGGGTACAAAAGAATTTCCAAAGCATTAGATATACCATGGAACACAGTGAAGACAGTCATCATCAAGTGGAGAAAATATGGCACAACAGAGACATTACCAAGAACTGGACATCCCTCCAAAATTGATGAAAAGTGATGAAAACTGGTCAGGGAGGCTTCCAAGAGGCCTACAGCAACATTAAAGGAACTGCAGGAATTTATGGCAAGTACTGGCTGTGTGCTACATGTGACAACAATCTCCCGTATTCTTCATATGAATGGGCTATGGGGTAGGGTGGCAAGACGGAAGTCTTTTCTTACAAAGAAAAACATCCAAGCTCGGCTGAAGTTTGCAAAAACAAACATCAAGTCCCCCAAAAGCACGTGGGAAAATGTGTTATGGTCTGATGAAACCAAGGTTGAACTTTTTGGCCATAATTCCAAAAGGTATGTTTGGCACAAAAACAACACTGCACATCACCCAAAAAACACCATACCCACAGTGAAGCATGGTGGTGGCAGCATCATGCTTTGGGGCTGTTTTTCTTCAGCTGGAACCGGGGCCTCAGTCAGGGTGGAGGGAATTATGAACAGTTCCAAATACCAGGCAATTTTGGCATGAAACCTTCAGGCGTCCGTTAGAAAGCTGAAGATGAAGAGGAAGTTCACCTTTCAGCACGACAATGACCCAAAGCACACATCCAAATCCACAAAAGCATGGCTTCACCAGAAGAAGATTAACATTTTGGAATGGCCCAGCCAGAGCCCAGACCTGAATCCAATTGAACATCTGTAGGGTGATCTGAAGAGGGCTGTGCACAGGAGATGTCCTCGCAATCTGACAGATTTGGAGCTCTTTTGCAAAGAAGATTGGGCAAATATTGCCACGTCAAGATGTGCCATGCTAATAGACTCCTACCCAAAAAGATTGAGTGCTGTAATAAAATCAAAAGGTGCTTCAACAAAGTATTAGTTTAAGGGTGTGCACACTTATGCAACCAGGTTATTATGAGTTTTTTATTTTTTATTTTTCCCCCTCAAAGATTTCAGTTTGTTTTCCAATTGAATTGTTCACGTTATAGGTCACATTAAAGGTGGAAATAGTTCTGTCTCATTCTTTTACATCACAAGAACCTGGCATTTTAACAGGGGTGTGTAGACTTTTTATATCCACTGTATGTAACAAAACAATCTACTTTCCACAAAGAAACATCTTTGAGTTATAATCATATTGTTATTGATATTTGATTATAACTCAAAGTTTTAAGCGTATTCTTTGCTTTAATTTGTGGCATATCCTCTTAATAAACTATTTGTCATGTAACTAGAGACTTATTTTACTATCTCTTTTGAATTGGTTTGAATTAAATTGTACTTCATTCATTTAATTAATGTGAAATTCAAATTAACCTTTTTGTGCCGTGTGCCCAATTCAAATAAAATTCATAGTCATTGTTTAAATTTAATTTAATTCTGAAATTCCAAATTGATCTAATCTGTACCCATTTCATTAAAGATCCAATCTGTGAGAGTCCATTGAGAAGCAGAGTTGGCCACAGTGTGTTGACTGGCCAGGATATTGTAGACGTTCTGGTCTACCGATGTTATATCTTTAGACATAAAATGTTTTTAAATCGACTCTCTATAAAAAGTAAAACATAGAGAATACATGCACATACTGTACATACCCACATTCGTTGAGATATACATTTAACAGTGTGAATAACAGTGATGAATTTTAACAGTGTGAATAAGACTGTAATTCACTGTTGAATGTTATAACCACAGTTAATAACTCGCTACACTTAGCAGAAAAAAATAATAAATTTACAGGTTCAACATTTTATTACATATACTGACAAGTTATTACATTAACCATGTTTGTAAAATTAAAAAGTTACTGCATTTAGAAGTGTTATTACATTCGCAGTTCCTCCTCCTCGTGATGGAATTCGGTTGTCCTCAAGTAAACTCTACACGTTGCACTGGCCCAGGCACATCTCTCCCAGTCTGACCTCCCTCTCTAGCAGTTTCACTGGATCCAATATGTTAACTTGGGTTATAGAACGGGCCACATGTGATAGAAAGCGTGTTATCATTATGATGTTAATATGCATATTATATCTGCACTAGCTCTGTGTTTTCTGATTAGGTTATGAGTTATTAGAAGGTTATTATCGATGATTTAGATTTTTTTCGGAAGAATCTATCAGACAGGCACAGACAGGTAAACCCTCGTCCCAGAAATCTACCTCCTCTCGTCTCCTCCTCCATTCCTCTGCAGGTGTGCAACTTGGATTGTATCCATAAAAGCACCCGTATGTACCAGTGTTTCGCGCTTCACTTGCAGACAATTACTTTGATAGACAGGGGAAGACTGAAAAAGCGGAACCTTTTTTTTTGTTTTTTAAACATATACTCCTTACTTTGTGACTAATGCATCGCAGAATATGTGTAGGAGTTTATACATATATGTATTTGTAAGCCAAATGTCTGTGTTTATCCTTGTTTGAGTAAGAGAATGTATTTGTTTACAGACTGTTCGGACTGTACTGTACCTATTATGGAGAGAGATACATGTGAATGTGATTTGGAAATTGATTGTTCTGTTTAAAGACAGTATTTTTGAGAAAGCATGTCGATGAGTGCTGAAGGAAATGTGTAAAAGTGAGTTCAAGCTCAGTAGTGAGCATGTGATTTTGGGTCCATATGTATGTGTATGAATGTGTTTGATATATGCCTTGAAGTGAAAGTGTGACGGTACATGTGTGTGTGTTTGTTCAGACGTGCTCAGTGCAGTACTCACCTGTTAGTAATAAGGGCTGAGCTGCAGTCCAGAACTGGCATTCTAGAACATTCCACAAATTCTGCTGCACCAGGGGGCTGGAGAAACACACACTTCCAAAACATACTTACAGACTCATACAAAGACACAGTCCCTACCAGACACACACAGTTCTGGCCAATGAACACACAAGTGTAGGAGATTCCTCTAAAAAGACAAACTGGCTAACATGATGTTTCTGCATGCAATATCTCAGCCAACACTTAGAAAAACAGTGAATTTAAGATTGGCTGAAAAACTGATTATGAGCTCATGAGTCTATAAGGTCTAAATCTGGATAATCTGCACTTTGATCATATGAAATAAAACATCATATTATTATAGTGGGAGATTGTAACAGAGGCTTGAAGATGCATTCTGGGATTTTTGGACATTGTAAAAATGTCAGCGTCAAGCCAAAATGGGTTCCTGAAAATGGTGTAATATATTACGGACAATGTGTAGATACAGCATGTTCACCTTGCCATCAAAACCACTTGCAATCAAACTTGAATTTGCATGGCTGTCTGAAGTACGACAATGATTCTACTTATATGTGTATATGTATTGTACATAACATATTGCACATCCAGCTCAAAATGGGAGGTTTAAAAAAATAATTTGTTGTTTGCAAGTCCCAGACAGCATCTTTAAGTACCCCAATTGACTGTGACAAAAATCATTCTACAAACTTAACCCTTGTGCCCTTCAAGAGATAACCAATATCATGGACACATTAGAACTAGTGGATACATGGTGGTTAAAAAAATTGGACCTTGACAGATCCACATGAAGGATGCTAAATTGCCTCAGTAACAACCAGGGGTGGTGGAACGGCTGTTGGACGGTGTTGCCTTGCCAAGTCATGCTCCAGCATCTCCTGTAGTAGGACTTATGGGGCTGCAATCTGAATCGTGGTTGTTGGTTGGGAAATGCATTCTCCTCCCAGTGTGTGTCTTAGCAGGTACTTCCTGGTTGAGTTAGCGGTGCGAGCAGCATGGTTTGCTGAGATTTGCTAGGAAGACACATCCCCATCTTTGATTCTTCCCTTTCTGTTGGGGAATTGCTGGTAGTCAAGTACTCAGCAAGTCTGCATTTCACAATTACTCAAACAAGACACAGATGGTACATCTACAGTCAATTTGAGGCCTAATACAATTCAATAATGTGTTGCAAATATACTGGCAAAATGTATAGCATGAAAGAATTAAAACAGGTTTTAGCAGGTATTGTTCATCCTGACCAGAAGGGTTCTTTACATGGACTAAACAATGGAGACAACATAAATTTGCAGCTCAAAAAATTCAGCATGGGCCTAGACTTCAACAATTCCCCTTTTATACAAAGTAAGTTGAAAGTGGAGAAAAGTAGATACTTTCATGGGTGCTTCACAAAACCAGGAAAAATGTATAAACAAAAAAATTCCAGAACAAAGTTATTGGGACCCTTCTAGAGACTTCTAAATAATTATGTTAGTTGCAGGTGATCCTTACTTACTGGGTTATTTATCTCCTCTGTGGTAGGTTGCAGGAGTCTACAGGGTATAAATTGTTACTCAAAAGGGTTTTGGAAGCGAAAACAGAACATTCTACTAGCTGTACCATTGTCAACATGGTGAAGACCAAAGAATTGAATATGTCAGAAACAAAATAATCCTCAAATACAATCTCTAGGTTAGACGTCTATTTCCCAAGGCCTTGAAATTCCTAATAGCACAGTCTGCAGTATTATCAAGAAATGTGGTTGCAAGAAGTGACTCAACCTTAGATGTAGTTGAGAGTTGGTTAGAACAGTTTACAAAGCAGCCCCCACAAATGCTAAAGATCTTCAAGCTGACCTTAAGAACAGTTTCAGCACACACCATCTGCCGCATAATTAACAAAGAAGGGTTAAATGGTAGGTACAGAAAGGCCGCACTGCTGAGAGACACAAGAAAGCACAATTAAACTTAGCAAAAACCCATCTAAACAAACCTAAAGTCTTCTGGGACAATGTTGATTTGTAAAGAAAAAAAACACCCTATCTACATGCACTTTATATTAAGAAATATGGATAACATTGATGTCACCAGGCCTGGAGCCATAGAGGGGCAAAAGGGAGCATTGCCCCTCCAGATATAATCTGTGCCCTGCCCCCCAGTGTTGTTTCCCCATAAACACTGCAAATGGAATATGATTTTGATATGCCCCCTCATTTATACAAAATGCCCCCTCAGTCATTTCATCCTGCAGCCGGGCCTGGATGTCACCAAAACTCACATGGCAACTGTCAAAAAACGTCACCACAGACATTACCAACAACTGTGAATCCACCAGCAGTACAAAACATGGCACAACGTTAAGTAGTCTTTTCTCTAGTTCAGAGCTGTAGTAGCGAACATAGTGTGTTCTAACCAGTGTAGCGACTTTATAGGTACTGTACCAAAATTTATAGCTAATGCTAGCAAACGTCACCCAGAATGTAGCTGGTAGCAGCAGTAACTTTAACAGTACAGCAATTATTGACTTCAAAACACATTACTGGTTAGTTAGCTATGCAAAAACATAGAAATATACTGAATTTACTTTGAGATTAGCACACTCCGACCGACAGATCTTGTTGCAGAGACAGATTAGATGGAGAGAAGCTCCAGCTCAAAAAACTAGGGAAATCTGGCTAATGGCTACATGGTGAACATTTGTAAAACTGTCCGGAGAAAAATGGACGCTGCACATCCAGCTCCTTGCTGTAACAATTTTTGCAAGTGTAATAGCATCACTCCAACCACCCCACGCAGGCCTTGAACATAATGACGACTGCCATCCATGAAGCACTATTACCATTGCCCCACAAAAGCTGAGGCCCTTGCAGAGAAAGCAAGCAAGCAGGCTTATGTAGCACAATTCATACACAGAAGCAATTCAATGTGCTATGCAAAGAAAATGAAAAATATAAAAATACAATAGAATAAAAGCAAATTCTAGAATAAAAACAATAAAACAAGGGGGACTCTAACCACCTTAAAGATAAAACAAGGGGGATCATAGTAATAAACCACTGAATAAGTAAATAGAAATAGAATAAAAACAAAATAAAAACATAACTGGTAAATTCCATAGTAGATTCCATGAAGAAGCTATAAAAGCTGTAAGGCTAACAGTGGTTAAGTTTTAGCACTCAGTCACAGACATGTGAAAAGAGAAGTGTTTTTAACCTGGATTTAAAAATGGATACGTTTGGGGCATGTCTGAGATCTTCTGGTAGTTTATTCCAGTTGTGTGCAGCATAACTGCTAAATGCAGCTTCGCCATGTTTAGTTTGGACTCTGGGCTCTACTAGCTGACCTGAGTTCATGGATCTAAGAGCCCTGCTCGGTTTATAATTTTCAAACATATCAGAAATGTATTTGGGGCCTAAACCATTCAGTGAATGAGCAGCAGCTGTTTTACAGACTTTTTGGGGAGTCCAGTTAAGAGGCCATTACAGCAGTCAACCCTACTAGTGATAAAAGCATGGATGAGCTTCTCTTGGTCTTTTTGCGACACCAAGCCCTTGATTCTGGCTATATTTTTAAGATGCTGTTTTGGTGACCGCTTTGATATGATTTATGAACGTGAGATCTGAGTCTATCAGAACACCAAGATTACGCACTTGGTCCCTGGTTATTAGGGCCCAAGAATTCAGCTCCTTAAGTAATACTAGTTCTCTTACTTTTGTTGCCAAACACAATCTGTTTTATGTTGGTTTAACTGTAGACAATTTTGGTTCATCCAAGCATTTATGTGCTCTATACAGTGACACAGTGGGTCAATTGAGCTGTTGCCATAGGGGAAACAAAAAGGAAACTATAAAGTCGTTGGTCTCAGAGCAAGTGACGTAACTGATTTTAATGCTACCAGCGTCGACCGAAAAACTGACTAGCCATTTTACACCCGTTACAAATGCATGCCTCTCTCTACAAACATAATCCTGTTCTTCCTGACTCCTGGATTTTTGGGGAAGTTGAATAAAGATACAGTCTATTGCTATTGGCTCTATGCAAAACTTGACAACACCGATATGATAGATGTCAACTGAATTTAAAGCATGACGCACAAAGAGATGATTTGTATGGGGAGAATTCAACCATCAAAACATTTTAATTGGTGAGCAAAACTACGTAAATAGGTACATGTTTGGATCCTGCCTTGAAAATCCCCGAAATTGAAGAGAGGAAATGCTTGGAGCAACATTTATGAAAATAGCAGTACACGTTTATGATAACGCTTGATGGCGATTATTTTACCGATCAAATTACTGAAATAACAGATTTTTAAAAGAATTGGAAAATTTGGTTTACTGTCCCTTGAAATTTCAGTAAAATGAATTCATTCTGCCATTTGAAAACATCATTCATAATGTGTGGAAACCAAAAGCTTAATTTTCTACTTAATCGTAATGAAAAGGAAAATTATTTTTAAATGGGGTTAGGGTGCTAGTATTAACAGGCCTGGTATTCATATTTCCAAAAAGCCTTTGATAAAGTATAACTGGAATCAGTGGGGAGGCATGGCTATTTGGACCTAGGCTTTTTGTGGGAACTAAAAAATACTTCTAATCTACCAAGGATAGAACCAATCAATCAAAAATTTTCGCAGAATCACAGCGTCAGCCAACGAATCAATTCCATAAATTAACATTTTGTCATTTACATGCTTTGCAAATAAGTGTGAAATTGTAACACAAGTGATCGTACAAAGTGACAAATCAAAAGTAGGCTAAACTAAATCTGTTTTTGATAAACATAGTAACAGATCCTGTTTAAAAAAGCATCAGAGTAGAATTATCGCAGGATTATAATGAAAGATCACCTAACTTTGCATTGTTCCGGTAGTCTAAAGTGTGTACATTTAACAATTAGCTACTCAACACATTTAAACATCATAGGGCTACGAAACTCTTTTCAATCCCAATTAAAAGCTACAAATAATTAAGCATTATTAGCACCAGGATATAATACCATGCGGACTGCTTGAGTGGACGCTGGACAGATTGAGTTGACCAGTAGTAGGGATGGAGCGCGCATGAACAGTAACTTTGTCTGTAACGTTGCAGACTGCAGAGATGGCTAGTAAGCTTGTAAGGCTGCTGCTGTTTGACTTTACAATAAAAGGAACTCCTTTTTATTTACGGGGTTGAGCTATGTCTAACAGTTAAATTCATATAGGTGTTTTAATGAAGCTAAAGCAGCTAACGAAATGGTTGCCAGCTCTTGCATGAACCTACTGCCTGCGGGTTAGAGAAACTTCTCCAATTATATAGTCTACTAGGCCAATTAAGTTGTCAAGAACAGAAATTGACCGGGTCATAAACTATTATTTTAAAATACTCAGACAACCAGTTTTAATAGTGAACGACAAAGACTGTAATAATAGTCTAATATTTGTGTAATTAAAAATATCCAGCCCACGCGGTTGCAGCTCCATGCCTGGCTAACATAAAATATTTAAATCACTTATTTGATCAAGACACGTGCCAACAAAGATGTATAAACCGCAAAACATCAGAGCGAGAACAGCTTCCCTGTTTCAACTTGTTAAGTCCATAGAAGAGTGTCCGGACAAAATAGTATAGCCTACCATGTCTCTTTTTAATTAGGCAGCTTAAGATACAAAGGCTGCGTATTGGAGGGGAGTTGTTTCACTCATTCAGATAGCAAAACCTGTTCGACCACTTGCTATTTTCCACCTTCGGTACACATGGCTATTGGCTCCACCGCAAATGGGGGACTGACGTTTGCCGCGAAAAAAATCGTTCACATCTCATGCGAGATATCACTGGTTTTATGCCAGCTATCCAACAATCTCACCAAATCCTGAAGGCCTAGCTTGAGTGTGTATACCCGGAGACCGAAGAAAAATCTGATTGTTACACAAACAGAAGAAATTAAATATGAAGACCACTAAAATGAATGAAAAAAATACGTTTAAATTACAAAAAAATATATTAAACATATATTTTTATCAGATAGGGCAGAAGGCCCAGACGGTTCAAACCCCAAAAATGAGTCTCACTCAATGAGTAAAACGTAGCCTTTTTAAAAAAAAAAAAGTGTCAAGTAATCATCAACTTGTCAGCCTTTAATTGTCCAGAGGTCAACAATGAAATTCCAATACAATTAAAATCGTAAGCAATTAGAAATGCAAGGCTTGTAAACAACTGTAAAATGCATTACTTCAAAAAATAATAATAGCAAATCAAATTAGTTTTAATGCTGCAAATCTACCAAAAAGACCCCATTACCAAATGTAGTACACAGGCGTCTCTAAAATGTATCTCAAACCTCTTGCTATTTACTTAGGATTATCTTTTTCCTGCACGCATTCCATTATCCATATTTTATCCATGGCTTCATGTCCTTTAACTGTTTCCCCCTGCTCCCTTTCCTTGCTTTAGGGTTGCAGGTGCCAAAGCTGGCTCCCATTCTAAAAAAGGATTTCAATTCCTATACTCATTGCACACAAAATAAAAAATTTCTCTGCTTACTGCTCTGTTGAAACACACGCGCACACACTGCGTGAGCACTGAAATAATTTATTATTCACACACAATAACAAAGTAAATCAAGATAGTTCTGTCATTCTTCATTCATTTCAGTATATATATTTTTATCAACTGTTCTGTGGGAGTTTAAACAGTAATTAAATTGTGTGACAAGGAGAAAGTTCTTTAAAAAAAAAAAAATCAAGTAGCAAAATAATGAGGACGACAACAACTTGTCCATCTGCCAACCCAGTCTTATATATCAGTCTTCTACTGTTCCTGAAAAAGAGAATAAAGAAACAGTTATTCTATTATTTGCATTAAATGTCTAGGGACAAAAGATGGAATAGGGTGTTGTTAATGACGCTGTGTGGTGTACATGATTCCTCACCTTCACCATGTGGCCATGCAGCAGGTAAGGTGACCTGAAATCATGCTGGCAGTTAGAGTAGCCCATGCCCAGCCCCAAACCTGAGCAGAACACTACAGGCCACGTGCGCCCTAGAAATAGAAAAGGTCATTCACTTACACAAAACAATACATCATTAACATAGTGCAAAAACTGGTTAGCGTTTTTAAAAAGCACAGATGACTATGACGTCTCTACTGTCTGAGGAACTACTCACTTTTGAAGAAGAGGACAGAGAACACAATCCCCACGCCAAGACCGGTCCCTAAAAAGAGGGAGAGTCAAAGGAGGCACATGAACTTTTTTCAGAAAGGCAAACACGGAGACCAACTTCGCTGCATACCCTGTGATTAAATATAAAGGTAATGCAAACACGCACAGAGGTATGGAACTACTCCGACAACGGGGGGGGGGGGGGGGG
>JACXGI010002316.1:44201-65460 GCA_016801175.1 Esox masquinongy | reverse complement strand
ACATCAGACACCATACCGACAGAGTGGACCAGAAGGGAAGCCTGAGGACGGGAATGTGTTTGTCTGCTTCACTGTGGACCGTGCCCCACCCAGCTATGGGCCAGCAAGAGCAGAAACACATAAAAACAACTGTTTGGGCCCCTCCACTTCTTAATTGGATTCAGAGAGCTATGCAGCATGACCGATACGCCGCTGCCAGAGCACACAGACGCCGTTTCCTCAGTTGCTGTTACACAACTACCACAAACGTCAAACAAGACCACAAAAATACAAATTATAACCCCCCCCCCAACATCTTTATTGCCGCTGACAAAAAAAAAAATCATGATCCTCTCCAGCCTTCCTCTCCTCCTATTTTCAGCCCAAGCCTTAAGATTTACAGGCGCAACTTGTCTTTTTAGCCTCGCGACTTCTCTACTTCTCTCCCTCTCCCTTTCCTCCCCCATCCTTGTGATAGTTGCCGAAAAGAAGTGGAGCTGGCCAAGTATGAGGCCAGATCTGCAACAGATTTACTGTTATGAACCTCTAACCACACTGTTTGACTCCCTCTGTTGCTTCTATCCCTTCACCTTTCCCCCCTCCCCCCTCCTCTTCTGACTGCATCCATCATTCCACTGTTCTGTTGCTCCTCTGTTACTCTGCAGCAGCTTTCCTGTCTGTCCTGATAAGCTAGCTACTACCAGGCTCCCTGCTGCGGGCAATGGGATTTCACAACCATACGGCCTATTAGCACACTGTAGGCGTGGATTATTGTAAAGCTGGCTGTTGCCAATACACACAACGTCTTGCAGGATACAGCCTGATCAAAATCTAAAACCTGGAAAATAGGAAGTATGTATATTCTCATTGCTAGTTGCTCTAAAGCTTACAAACAATCCAAGATTCCTCCGTGTATGAAAAATGAGAATTGAAATCCCTTTGTGCATAACCAGTACTTAATTAGCCTCACATTTCCCTAAATATTGGGATTGGAAAGTGGGCAGGAATAGCATTGATTCAACATCTGTGTGCTTTGTGACATCTTGCAAATTATTTTTTACTATGGACACCGAACACTTTATTCACACAGGTAAAAATGTTTAACCCTGTACACAACCCAGGAACTGTAGTTCTAGTACAGTATCATGCAAGAGATTATAGCCTGGCATAACTATGCTGTGTTCAACGTCAATTCTGTAAAGTGCGATGGATTCTTCCTCACAAATAAAACAGAGGGATAATCCAGAATGCTGGACTAGTAATTTAGTTAACTTCGTCAAACCAGAACTTGAAAGAAATAATTTTCAGCTCAGATAGACAGCTTGAAGTATAGCCTGATCAGAAACCATAGCAACATAAGCTCTGAACCACACCTGTTACCTACTAGGTTAAAGTTAAACTTAACCTTGTCCCCTGGCTACTGCACACAGTGTTTACACACCTGGAACACCTGCCTTGTGGGGGGGACTTTACCAAGTAAGGTTTTTTGCATCATTTAATTTTAGTGAATAACAGTACTGCAAGGCATGTGTCCAAACAGGCAAGACTCTGGCAGGAACTGTTTGGAACCGAAAAAACAAAGTTTGTAATTACAACAGTGCACAACTATATCGCAATTCGTTCATAATTTGATTAAATGTGTAGCCCTAACTCTCGACCTATTCATTGGTCAGCATGTTAAAGCATGCATTTTCCAATAGTCCTAAAATCTAAGGGCTTATTTACATTAAAAGACATATTGAAGTAGACTGGAGACGCTAGATAATTTTGTTGTGTAAACTTGCAAATATTGATAGCTCGAGACGCCACCTTCCGATGTAGCATGAGCCACATTTTTGAATGAGCCCTCCCCAGAGGTTTGCAGTGTGAAGACAATTGTGTTGGAACAGTATCAAGTATCAGTGCAGAGCACGCGCATATCGCCATTAACGTCCATAATCTTGCATGATACATCTCAAACATGCCAGTGTAAAACCAAAGGCTATGGAAATGATTATGCAAACTAAGATAAAACAATAGTTGGATTTATTCCCTCCCTTGTAAAGGAAACAAGCCCTTAAATCTTTTGCCACCTGAACCCTTATGAACCCAAATTATGAATTTGTTTAGAAGACAAAACAACAGTCACATTCAATTCCTGCCTATGAAAACAGCCTGCCTGAAAAAATTTTTGATTGTTATTGGTGATCTGAGGCAATGTGTGGTCACTTTTAGACAAGGTGAAATCACTTTTGTTCAAGTGTGTTTTTGGAGGAGCTTGGCAGTTTCAATGGGGTGATGATATGACCAGAGTGCACCTTTAAGCAAATCAACCTTATGAACCTGATGTTTTAAAATAACCATGAATGAAGTTCCACAGACGACTCAAAGAGCCATATTATTATTCTTCATCATCAACTAGACATCAGGATAAGACCTGGCGCCCAAGACTAGCAGAATCATACGGCCTAACTGGATGCATTGGAGGATTTAGGAGACCTTTTGGAAGGCAGTGCTCGTAGCCAACTGGGAAGGCGTCCTCACAAGTATCATAAAATATTCCCCAGAATATGTGACATCTTTCTTAATCCTGAAGGCAGCACAATTTTCCGTAGATATACAAAGACTGGTGACAAATTATAGAAAATACCTGAATGAATGAGTGGAGAACCATAGCAAATGCAGATGTTTCCATACAAGTGTTCTGCATGTTACAATTAAGCAGTTAATATCCTATCTTGCCCAACACCTTATTGAGACACTTTATGTTGGTTTTTCCTTTCATTTAAGTGTATGATTTGGTTTCTGATGGGGTACTACAGTATAACATGTATTGAAAAAGTCAAACAAACTGTACTAAAAACTAGGGCAGGGCAATATCAACAAAAATCAGTACCGCGATAAGTGGACCCAGTTACCTCTAATGCCTCATTCCCACTGGTGTCTAAACACTGGTGTTTTACCCTAAAGTCCAGAAATGTTTCTGTTTCCATTGACATGGGCCAGTGCCAGTCGGCCACTAGGCTCTCACTTGGTACCAAGCCCTGGAATTTAGGACTTAGGGCAGTGTTTGCGCGTTATGCGCTGTGAAAACGTTACATGTTGTGCTATTCAAACTGCGATCATTTGCTTAGTCTTAGACTTCACCTAATGGTTTTCTTCCAATCTAACAAACAGATCCCAGATAAAATTAAGCAGCAGTACAGGGAAGCGAAGACTCACAATCGAAAGAGTTGGAATGCCCGAAGGTGGTACGATGCCATTGACTCAATAGAAAAATGGAGCGCTGAGACTGAGACGTAGCCTGCAGAACCTATAACACAAAATTATCCCTGATGCTTCTCTTAAAGGTAGATAGTTTTGACAAAATACTTACAATTTTTTCAAAACTATCTACCTTAACACTGGCCGGTCGCAGGAGTTTGAGGAAGACGTTAGTTTAATTAGCTCAAACGCTGTTTCATAAACAAACTGAGCATGGTGTTATTGTTTATTTTATTTTACTACCAGAAAAATATATTTTATTTTTCATAACCGGAAAACCAAATTGCGTTGATAGTTCACTCCTCCCTCCAGACTTGAGACACTCCTTAAGTCCGCGGTACCAAATGTATAGTCAAAACAAGAAAATCTTAGCGCTAACATTAACATAAATCACCGGTGTAGCCCTGGTACCGGGGTAAAGCACGAGTGGAAATGTGACATACAGTGGGGCAAAAAAGTATTTAGTCAGCTACCAATTGTGCAAGTTCTCCCACTTAAAAAGATGAGAGAGGCCTGTAATTTTCATCATAGGTACACTTCAACTATGAGAGACAAAATGAGAAAAAAAATCCAGAAAATCACATTGTAGGATTTTTAATGAATTTATTGGTAAATTATGGTGGAAAATAAGTATTTGGCCAATAACAAAAGTTCATCTCAATACTTTGTTATATACCCTTTGTTGGCAATGACAGAGGTCAAACGTTTTCTGTAAGTCTTCAGAAGGTTTTCACACACTGTTGCTGGTATTTTGGCCCATTCCTCCATGCAGATCTCCTCTAGAGCAGTGATGTTTTGGGGCTGTCGCTGGGCAACACGGACTTTCAACTCCCTCCAAAGATTTTCTATGGGGTTGAGATCTGGTGACAGGCTAGGCCACTCCAGGACCCTGAAATGCTTCTTACGAAGCCACTCCTTCGTTGCCCGGGCGGTGTGTTTGGGATCATTGTCATGCTGAAAGACCCAGCCACTTTTCATCTTCAATGCCCTTGCTGATGGAAGGAGGTTTTCACTCAAAATCTCACGATACATGGCCCCATTCATTCTTTCCTTTACACGGTTCAGTCGTCCTGGTCCCTTTGCAGAAAAACAGCCCCAAAGCATGATGTTTCCACCCCCATGCTTCACAGTAGGTATGGTGTTCTTTGGATGCAACTCAGCATTCTTTCTCCTCCAAACACGACGAGTTGAGTTTTTACCAAAAAGTTATATTTTGGTTTCATCTGACCATATGCCATTCTCCCAATCCTCTTCTGGATCATCCAAATGCTCTCTAGCAAACCTCAGATGGGCCTGGACATGTACTGGCTTAAGCAGGGGGACACGTCTGGCACTGCAGGATTTGAGTCCCTGGCGGCGTAGTGTTACTGATGGTAGCCTTTGTTACTTTGGTCCCAGCTCTCTGCAGGTCATTCACTAGGTCCCCCCGTGTGGTTCTGGGATTTTTGCTCACCGTTCTTGTGATCATTTTGACCCCACGGGGTGAGATCTTGCGTGGAGCGCCGGATCGAGGGAGATTATCAGTGGTCTTGTATGTCTTCCATTTTCTTATAATTGCTCTCACAGTTGATTTCTTCACACCAAGCTGCTTACCTATTGCAGATTCAGTCTTCCCAGCCTGGTGCAGGTCTACAATTTTGTTTCTGGTGTCCTTTGACAGCTCTTTGGTCTTGGCCATAGTGGAGTTTGGGGTGTGACTGTTTGAGGTTGTGGACAGGTGTCTTTTATACTGATAATTTCAAACAGGTGCCATTAATACAGGTAACGAGTGGAGGACAGAGGAGCCTCTTAAAGAAGAAGTTATAGGTCTGTGAGAGCCAGAAATCTTGCTTGTTTATAGGTGACCAAATACTTATTTTACTGAGGAATTTACCAATAAATTCATTAAAAATCCTACAATGTGATTCTCTGGATTTTTATTTCTCATTTTGTCTCTCATAGTTGAAGTGTACCTATGATGAAAATTACAGGCCTCTCATCTTTTTAAGTGGGAGAACTTGCACAATTGGTGGCTGACTAAATACTTTTTTGCCCCACTGTAATATATATTGCAATAACTTTGTGTTAAAAAAGGCTGAGTACAGTTATTCCAATGCAGTTTAGACATTCTGCTAACTAAATGAGCGTGAGAAGTACCTAGATAAAGATATATATTGTTATCGAGGTAATTGGGTCCACTTATCGCGATACTGATTTTTGTTATCATCGCCTAGCCCTACTAAAAACCATACCACGGCTATTTCTTAAAATTCCAGGAAATGGTTTACACTGTACCCACCCCAAGCCTAACAAATATTATACATAGCATTCCAGAACAGAAGCATTAATATAAAGAGTGATTCAGAAGATAAACTGGGATTTTTTTTTTATTGTAGAAAGATTTTTTTGTATTTTAGAAAAATTCTTAATTTTACTGTAATAGAAAATAAATCAAATGTATTAATGAAGGGGTGGCAGATGGCCAAGTGGTGATAGGGGCCAGTAGCCATTAGTTTACTGGCTTGAATCCCAATCAGACAGTAACAAAATCTATTGTTGTGCCCATGAGCAAGTGCATTACCCTTATTGTTAATGTAAATTGCTCTGTTCTAAAGCGTTTCATAAATTTCAATCAAGCGTTTTTCTTTTATTTTTGTTTAATATACTTAGTATAATCCTCACTGTTATACTTACCAACTGTAGTCTGAGTTTCATACATTTGCAATAAAGATAAAAAATAATTAAAACTTCTGCTCACGAACATGGCACCTCTGTGTTTAAAAACTGTAACTAGTACAGGGGGGTTCCCAAATCCGGTCCTCGAGTATCCCCAACAGCACACATTTTGTTGTAGCCCTGGACAAGCACACCCCCTTAAACTCAATGAGAGCCTGATTAATTAGTAAACAAGTTGAATCAGCTGTGCTTGGCTAGGGATACAATGAAAATGTGTACTGTTGGGGGTACTTGAGGACCCTAGTTGGGAACCACTGGACTAGTAGACTATGACGTGGTCAATCGCTGATGAAGCATATGGCATAAGTATCACAACCTCATAGTAGAGCTGCATCCAAGTAAGGACGTTTGGCTAGGATGGAAGAAAATATAGCCTACAAGCAAAACTTGAAAAGTAGCGAATGTAAACCATGTGGAAAATGCAATACCTTCTCAGTGGGAAATAAAATTTTTTTTTTACAAATGACATCCATCTCCCCAGTAAATCAACTGTTCCTATAGTTGATGGCAGCCACCACGATATGAGGAATACGAATGAGTAGACTGCGTTAAAAACAACGGTTGGACATTTTTAGACGCGTTCTACCCTTCTATTATCGCGTAATGCATGTCCATCAGTTTCCTGTGAGAAACAATGGAACAGTTCGTGACTGTCGCAAAATGTACAAGATAGCCTGTGAGAAAATGACTGTCATTGGGACATAGTGTCGAGCGTGTGAAGGGCAGAACATCGGGGTTTCCTTGATTTCTGAATAACGCGCGCAAATGTTTGCGTCGACTTCTGCTTATAAAAACATTTAAAAAAACAAACCATTATTTTTTAAACCTGTTAATGGTGCTCGTTATTGGAAGGCCAATTGACCTCCAAGTATCAAAGGGTATATTGGCCTTGCTATCTAATGAAACGGACACGGTTTAAACTGCGCTGTTTTCGGTACTCTGTTATGAACACATTAGTTAATAGATACATTAATTACATGTACATATTTACCTAGCTTTACTGCGCTATCAGCTAGGCATCGGTCCCACTTCCTTCCATGTTCTTCTGCCATTTTACTTATTTATTCTTCTTCTGCGGCTCCTTCGTCTTCTTCTTTATCATAGTAATTTTCAGTGGCAGTTGGCAACCAACTATTAGGTGCATTACCGCCTCCAATTGGACTGGAGTGTAGACCGGAGACAGGGCTGGTCTAAATTCTACATATTATTTTTATCCACTGCAGGAAGCGAAAATACATAATGAAATATTAAATAATTTCAGCAAAAACCTGTGAGCGATCAGGGACTGAAAAACTACTTTTTCCTTGCTGGCTAAGCGATGTGATCTAGCAACACTTTAATTACTGTTAAACCTAATTACTGCTACCTTGCCACACCAGTTCCAGAACACTTGCCATGAGTTGTTAAAGGGAAAATTAATAGATTTACATTCTTTACAACAAACCAGTCTTCCCTTATAATTTAATAATCTGAGAATTGTGGAAGATCAACCAATTACTTAATTGCAGTTTAGACCGGTAGACTACCCTAGGTCACTAGCATGCCTTTTAAAATGAATGCAATAATCTAGCCTAAACCAGCTGGACAAATCGTAAAAAATGCATACAACTCCTTCCACCACAACCTAATATTTAATTATCCTTTTCTAGTCACATCTAGCCTTTTTTGGTGTAGGATATATTGGGGAGCAACATCAGCCTGATAATTTGATGCAGTCCATAGGTATGTTCATGCAGTACATATGTATTCTCGTATAGCCATGCTGCTTTTGAAAGCTATGCAGTGAAACAGAATGTGAGCGTGTGAGATAAGGATGGGTTAGTCCATGGGTGTTTTTGAAACATGGTGCAAAAGCACCTTGGCTGCTCAGTTTGAAAAAAATGAAATGGAAAACAACGTTACTTGCCTAGGCAATGTAACTTGCTTACTTCCCATCTAATATAACTTTCCAAATCCCACAGCCATATGTACTCCTGTAATCTCATTTTATAGTTCAGCAGAGGCAGTATCACAGAACACATGACAACAGTGGAACACCACAAGGTTTCACTGTCAAAAATTTAACCATTAGGGGCAAAAAGTTTACCAAAATATATCAAAAATATATTTTCCATCCAACTGTCAAAATGAAGACCAGAATGTAAGTTTCTCTACAGCTGAGGCTTAAACATTAAGATCTCCTCCCCAATTCTTTTTACAGATAATTACACAAATAATCTGAAAAGGTTCAAATGCTGAATACATCAATGATTTTTGACAAAAACAAATCATATATATGTTGCCTTAAGACATAAGACTTGCAAGAAGGTAGAATATTATTCCAAATTATTCTTAGCTGTCAAAAGTACTTCCATCAAGTAACAAATCTTGGACCTACGTAATAGATACATCTTAATTTTGTATTTCTTAGTCATTTTTATATGTTTCTTTAATTTTTCATTCACTTTGAACATGTGGAGTAGGTTGTGTAGAGTAGTTGAAGAAAAAAATAGAGGTAATATTAAGGCAGAGTAAATACTGAACCAGTCCCATTAAGTCCAAGGAGTGGCACTGCTCTCTGGAGGTGGCTCTTCCTTGTGGTGGTTGGTTGCCACTGTGCTAGATGTGCTCATATGTGGTTCGGATAGATGGTCCACTAAGGCCTACACACAAATATAGGCCTACACACAAAAGTTTCAATTTGGCATTTGATAATTATTGTAAGCTAATTTTCCAGTGGGCAATGTCATTTTAATGATAAACCAAGTCAGAATGACACAGCAGTGTATTCATGCTTTTTTCTGATTGAAACTTTTTTCACAATTTACAAATCACAACAAAAATAACAAGCAACAGTATACCGGCCACACAAAAGAATGAAACATACAGGTGGATACATACAAAACTGGACATGAAGACCTTGCATTTTCAATGTTTTTCACGCTTTTTTGTTGTAAGAGGGTTGACATTATTTTTATATTGGTATTTTGTTACATTTCAATCAGAAAACTAACAAACAGACATTTTTAGAAAAAAAATACACTTATGAATGTGAATATTTAAATTAAAAATAACGTTTCTTCGAAGTATTTGCTGTAATTTGTAAAACCAAATATCAAGAAAACATTTGCATGTACACTATATTATCTAAAATAAACCTACATATGTCGTCACAATCCCTAGGTATAAGCAATACCAAAATGAATGTGAAATAACATTAGCACGAATTAGGTCAAAAATTAGGCACCACAATATTAATATTTTCCGAGATAAAAGTTATGTAACTAGTTGCTCTTCAGGAAATAACGTGTTTTGAAGGACATTAAAGTTTATCAACTCCTTATGGCTTTGTATAAGAGATTTCGTGTTGATTCGTTTACCAACCGCGTGACGCAAAATGACAACCTGAACGCGATTGGCCAACCATCTGTTGGAAGCGTTACCCGTTCCTCCATTTTCAGTGATCATCGCGATTCAAATCTCGCCCTTTGTTTGAAATATCTGCCCATAGTATTGTAAAATTCGTCCTTAGTGATCGTGAGTGACACACCAAATGTCTGTGTTATTGGGTTGTGTATGTTCAATTAAAAATCTATAATTAATTGTTTGAATGTAATTTCTATCTGAAATCAAGAATTGATCGCAACACCCGACCCATGCCCATGTTCTGTTCGTTGTGTTATAACCTCTCTCATATTTTTGTGTGCAAATAAATATTTAAAAGAGATTTAAATCTATGAGTCAGACCCCTGGTACTGGTATGCCAACTACATCACGATGCTTAACCCTTGTTTGAAAACATATATATAATTATTACCTCCGATATTCCCATTACCTCTCTACGTTCCCTCTTCATGTACTTACCATTCACCACTCCTCTCCTCTTTCCATACTTGGCAATACCTTACTTACTCCTCTCCGATTGGCTGGTTCAGAGAAGTAGAGTGACCCGGATATGCAATCGCACTTGTTTTCTCGGTGTCCCTTCCTGTACCCCGGTTGAGGAAGTGAATTCGCTGACAGGGCTGGGTTCCGTGAGGGAGGCGATACGAAACATCATCTACTTGGTGGGGATAGAAACAATAATAGTATAGAAGAACAAGCTGTGCAAGCACAATAAAACGAACGTGTAAAGTCATCAGCGAAAGCATATTCCCCTCCAAGATCGTCACCGAGCGCCGCAGACATGGTAAGGCCGCGGAGACGAGTTGGAGTAATGGGGATGGGTTGCTAGTTTTTGGTGGGGCTACTAGCCATGGGATATTCGCCAGTTAGCTAGCTAGCTAGCTTGCTAGCTCTCCTTTTATAGGAAGTGCTGTGTTGCGTTTTGACAGTGGCATCGCGCTTCATATACATTTGCTATCTACCCATATTTTATTAGCTAGACGACAGGTTATTGCTGGTCGATTTTTTTTGCCAGTTAGGCAGCTTCATTCCTTTTGCGCTGAATAAAGTTACAGGATGTTTTGGATTGAGAAACTAGTTCGAGGATTAGAAGGGGGTCTCTCTCCACCCCCCTCTTGCAGACACACACCCCAGGGTTAAAATAGTACTAGCGCCGGGTGTTGCCTATCGCTAAAATCGGCCTGCTCCGCCCATTCCATCCAATGCTTTTGAGGCGACGTGTAAACCACAACTTAAAACTTTTCCTTGGATTCAACAATGTAATTTTCGTGTTCAGTACCTTTATTTTGATAAAAACTGTTATTTTAACTTCAATTAAAGTATAATAATGTAACCTGGCCGAAATGAGACATTAAAAGTTTGCCGAAGTGTAGATAATCGAATCGTAAAACAATATGCAGGACTACAATTAAAACATTTAATGAATCAAGCGGTATAGAAATACACATGTAAGACTTGTTAGGAGAATGATGAT
Organism: Esox masquinongy; assembly: GCA_016801175.1. Lineage (NCBI taxonomy): Eukaryota > Metazoa > Chordata > Actinopteri > Esociformes > Esocidae > Esox > Esox masquinongy. The sequence goes on along the minus strand of JACXGI010002316.1, from coordinate 54,665 downwards.
TAATTCTATTTTTTGAGACCACATTTTCCCCAAATTGTTACTTATTGAAATTAAATTTAAACAGTCTCTGCAGAAAATATGGAGTGTGACATAATCAGACCCTTATCTGAACTTTACAGAATTGGTTAACTAATATTACCAGAATAGGTTTTGAGGTAGAAAATTCAACAAACTTATGCATATTTTGGTATTATTTTACACACTGGCTATTATTCTAATAAATGCAATCCCCAAACAAGAACAGATTTCTTTCACATGTTTGGACACCATGGTTCTGCATACCATTAAGTGCATCGTCCTGTACAACAATGTTCATTATATTTATATTTGTATATGTATATATATTTTTAAATCATTTGGTTGGAGTGGATCTTAAACAGTTGTGGAATGGTTTTGGGCCATGTGCTTCTTGTTGTCTTATTAGTGCTTTATACAGGTACTATTGACTGCAGTAGGAGTCTATCAAGTGTTTCAGATGTCTCTCAAACATGGATTTTACTTGTTGTGTAGATCGTGTTAGTGTGGGGTTCTGTATTGTACTGACTTACACTCTTTATTGAATTACTTTGGGAAGGATGCATCCTTCACAGGGACAACATTTACCAGTTGCCTTGTTTTCTATTGTAATTTAACTGTTACGTGTGTGTGTGTGTGTGTGTGTGTGTGTGTGTGTGTGTGTGTGTGTGTGTGTGTGTGTGTGTGTGTAATTGATATGTCTAAGGTGTATGTTGGCTGCTGAGACGTATAAGGGGCATTGGGCATCTACCATCCCACCATCAGATTACAGGGAAATGTTGGCTTTGCTAACTCTGATATCACCACCACCCTCTAGTTGTAATTTCAACAGTGTTTGAGCATGTGTAGCCTATGTATTCCTATCTATCTTAAAAAATGAGAAATTACATAGACAGTCAATAAATACATAGACAGTCAATAAATTACAACCAACACCTTTGGTTGTAATTTGAGAACTCAAGGTACTGTGAAAGATGAGAAAGCATACCTAGCAAAAAACCTGTGAGTCAGTTATGTTCACTTTGTTTAATGTACAGATAAAAGATTGCTTGTTTGTATACGCTGGGTTCTTCTAAACAGAGGTATTGTACAGTCAGGAAAAGCTGCTGCAAAACAGTCACTTGAATGCACTCATGACATTGTATGTCCCTGAGAATTTACCATCTATTTGTCTGAATTGCCTTATGAAAGCCTAGATCTGTAAGATGTTTTTATAATTTAACCCAGAATTTTCCAGACTACGGTTTGCTCCCTAAAGTGAGAATTTCCTGATTTGGAAATTGATTTGCGAGAGGATGAACTGGGAGAAATAAATCATTATTATTAGATTGGGGTTACAGGAATTACCACCGGTAACCAAATACAGCTGTAAGAAACGGCAGTTTCTGTTTTCTTCCTGCCCTTCTGACTGTCATCCTGAAGCATCATGTCCAAATCATCCAAAGGTATTTGATGTTAAAATGTCAGCTTGGACTCCTGTCAAAACACAGGCTACCAATGTGCCATTTAGGGATTTTGGGAGGACTAATATTTAGGGAAATATTATGACCCAATTCTTAAAATATGATTTTTGGGCCCCCCTTTTGAACCCCTCTTCTCCCACAAGTATGTACAGGATCATGTGTGATGGAGACAGGATGTCTGTAAAATATTGTGCCCACAGACATGGTGGGAGAGATGATGAAAATATGGAGCATAAGCCTGCAGTTCAAAGGCTACACAAAATAAGTTAATGAACTGCACAGGGTGACAAATGTGAACTTTCTTCTCCTTTCTAATATAGATGGTCTTATTTTGGTGAAATGATGGATATGTGCCTGCCATTCAACAAATTAAAAATAACATCACTTATTGTTCATAATATACTTGTCATGTACAGTTGCTTTGGACAGTGTTCAGACCCGTTCACTTTCTTCACATTTGGTTGTTACAGGCTTAATTTAAAATTTCTATTCACAGTACCAAATAATTATAAAGCAAAACTAGTTTTTAGGAATTTGTGCTAATTTAATGAAAATGGAAAAACTGAAATGTCAGTTACAGAAGTGATCACACTCTTTGCAACGACACTCCAAACTGAGCTCAAATGGTAACTATGATCCCAGTGGTTACTAACTGAGCTTCAGAGATTTTCTGCGGAGATTGGAGGACCTGCCAGAAGGGCACACTTCTCTGCAGCACTCCATTAGGCCTTTAGTAGAATGTTTAGACAGAAGCCACTCATCCTGCCTGATGAACTCTGAGAGGATGAAGAAAAAGATTTTCTGGTCTGATGAGACACAAGGCGAACTATTAAAAACAAGACCACTCATCACCTGGCTAATACCATCCCTATGGTGAAGCATGGTGGTGGGAGCATCATGCTATGGGGATGCTTCTTCGAGGCAGGGACTGGGAGACTGGTCAGGATTACGGGAAGGGTAAACAGAACAAAATATAGAGAGGTCCTTAAAAAAAAAACAGTCCTTAGTCTCAACAGGACTTCAGGCGGAAGTGAAGAATAATCTTTCAGTGCAAAAACTGTGATCACTGCCAAAGGCGTTTCTACCAAGTATTGAATAAAGGGTCTGTCTACTTATGTACATGAGAAATTTCAGTTTATTTTCACTAAACTGGCACAAATTTCTTAGGGTGTTTTCACTTAGTCATTATGGGGAATTATGTACATATTTCTTTAGATCCTTTTTTGGGAAATAACAAAACTAAGAGACATTTCTTAAACTTACCCAATATAAACCACATTAGGCTTCACCTTCACAGGGGTTTTCAACATATTTTGATGGATGTCTCATACTGTTAACTTAAATGTTTGCGAAGGCCTTTTCCATATGTTTAAGCAGAAACAAATTCAACCATTCAATGTCCGTTTTCTAACGTAGGCATCATTTTAAATACCTAATTGGTTTAAACACTATTCTGCACCTCCAACTCCACTGGGCTCATAGTCCTGCTTTTATCAGTGTTCCACACTTGGACTCAAGGTCTCAAAATAGTGTTGAGCAGATGGGTTGTCTCCCCAGCCACCCACTCTCTCTTGACCACAGCTCATCCATCCTGTTGGTCCAGCCTCACCGCCGCCTCTCGGCCCCTGGGACAGTCGAGTGTTTACACCAAAACTAAGGCGTTTGTAAACAGTGTCAGGGAGCGCAGGTGTTGGCTGAATGAAACTGATTAATATGCTTTGATCCACCTAGATAAAACCTAGAAATGGGAGAGAGGTACATGGTCAGGAGACAAGACTAAAGTTTTGTTTAGGGAAAGACTGATTTTGGGAGTGTGATTCTTTTAAATAGCCAGATGTTCTTCCATGGCTTGCAGTCTCAATCTTGGTTTCATCTGATGACTTGGTATTCATTAAAAGACTAGTGATCCCTCATTTGTCAGTATTGGGCAATTTCACTGTAAAAGATTTGAGACTCAGTTTTTCACTGAAGGAATTCATGAAATCTGTCAGTTTTTTTTAATGCAGCTACGTTTTCCATTAAGAACACATTTTATATTCAGTTTTATAGCCCAGGAATGTCATTAGGACTTGGCTTCCAAGGCTTAGCCCAAGTTGTTGTTGTTGTTTTTTATTATTATAACTGAATACACTGCTTTGTTCGTAGAGCCGTAGTCAGGTCTACCTGAAAGTCATCCCTGTTGTGATGTATATGCAGGAAGAACACTTACCAGTCTTGCAGTTGGGACGGCACTGTCATGCTACTTTGAGACATCACAGGCATTTCTCTTTATGAAGTGGGAAGTGTTTGCCAAGTTCAATGCTCATGGTCATTTGTCTAGTTCATTCATTAGCAGGACTGCAGGTGTGCAATTTAGCTATAACATGTTGTTTTTATATATACATGATTATATACATATATATACATGATATATATATTATTTTTTTATATGAAGGTCTTTAAACAGACACTCCTCTCCAGTGTGACTGACCGTAGTAAATGCATACATATGTGGCTTAAAGCTGTAAAATAAGGACCTTATTGTAGTGGTAAACAAACATTTAGCAGGAAGTTGTGTAAATCAATAGATTTATTTATTTAACCAGTGCTGTTGATAATTGTGATAAATGTAGCCAACTACAATTATAATGACAAATTGCTGTCCAATTTAAACTGTCTGTATATTCACAATTACATTTTGAAAAAAAATGCTTCTCATCATGCCAAACTGGTTCTTATCATATCTGACTGTTCGTTTTAGCAGGCACAAAAGGAGCTTCAACATTCAGCAACCCAAATCAAACTGAAAATACAACCGAGAACCTACCCAAACAGGCACTTAAATAGGCTACAATAAGCGTTGTAGCCTAACGCCTCCTGCCATGCCAGCTTGATCATTGGAAGAAAAATGTATTATTCTTTATTACAAATGCTCTCCTGACATTGTTTTTCGCTACAGAAAGTCAGAGGGGCACTTTGTAGTGGATAGCTCTCAGCAACTAATCAATCAGCATACCTGATCCAAATGTTTTATTTTATTTTTTTGTTATGTAATTGGCTATTGATGTCATTTATATAGATATCAAATTAATGTCAGAATACCAGGGAAATCTTCAAGGATGAGTAATTACATTTATACAATATTCAGTCCAAGCCTGAACGCTTCCAATTTGACCATGCAGTGAATTATGTGCATAAATTTTATGTACGCCAGCTACGCGATGGGAATTGCACCAACCAGGCCAACGCATTTATTTTCATCACCAAACCTAGATCTTTAGCATAATGTACTGGCTCAGGCTTCATGTGAATGGGTCAGTCATGTGGATGTGGCTGGTTTCATGCACAAAGCTCTAATGCACTGGGACTTTGAACTCCTGACCTGATGTGGTGAGTATATTCTTATTAGACTCCATGGGACAGATGGCCAGTTGCCGAGGGACCCTGTGGGGAAATACATTGTTCAGGTGACATAAGCTTGACATGTAGTCATGTAGGATATTAATGTGGTAGAGGTGACGAGCTTGACCTGTAGTCATGTAAGTATTAATGTAGTACAGGTGGCAGCCGACGACTTATTCTTGTTGAACAAATGTTTATTTTCAGTGAATTGGCACAGATTTCAAAACAGGTTTTTGTTTTGTCGTTATGGGGTATTGATGCCAATCTGTGTCCTGTACATTTCACAGGAGTGTCATGTCATGGCGGCCTTGACTCATTGCATTGTTGAGTGACAGCAGTATGCACATCGTGTAGGGTTTTCTTTGCTTGCTTTTCTGCTAGGCTTTCCCAAACACTCGCACTCATCTGTGCCATTGCTAGATCTCCTCAGTATGTAAGGGGCAGGGAGGTGTGGAGGGAAAAAGTGTTTTCCCTACGTACATGGAGTCGCCAGCAAGGGTTGGGCAATGTGTGAAATGACACGTCTCATCAACTTGTCCAGAAATTGACAGTAGATGGAATAATCTATTTTTAGGTTGGAGGCTGATGTAGCCATCGTTTTCTGAATCTTTTCTGCCATCTACATTGTTCTATAATGTATTGATAATATCAGTATATGTATTGTACGTGCACACTGAATGTCTGGAAACAATTCAGTGGTAGGTGAACGGCAGAGAGGTCAGTCTTCTTCCGTCTGAAAGTGTGAGCCAAATCTCAAGGTGTGAGCCACTTCAAGGGCTTTGCTATAGAAACCACCAGTTAACTACTCCGTTGTCCGTACTTCATTCAAAACCATAGGCCTTTAATATCTTTAAAAAATATGTAATCTTTAATCTTTTCTTTTATATTTTGTGCCATAATGAGCACTCTGTTCCTGCAGACATGATTTACCATCTGTTTTCATAATTTACTAAAAAATTATCTGCACCTGCAGCTAACCAACTAAAGCTGCAATGGCAGCAATATTCAAATTCCAGAGCCAACTGAATCTCTCCGATGCATTCAGCGCCCTGTGTATACCAGAATAGACAGAACACAACAGCCCATTGATAGGAAAATGTTTTACTGGCATGTCACCCTGACATTAGAAAAATACTTACTTTGGTTAACATGTTCCAGTGCTAGACCATGGATAAATACTATATTAGCTCATTTATGAATGTAATGGGTTATAAGAGACTTATGTCTATTTGATACATTATAAACCAGTCAACAATGTTTTTTTTCTTTTCTTCCAATCCATGCAGAGTAAATCCTGTGCCACAACAGTTTTTGACTAAAACGAGAAAATGAATATGCCAGAAAAATAGTCTGTATATTTATTTTTACTTGGTGCCCCTTGCACAACCCTGGCACACCTAGCCCTGTTGTTAGGTTTGGGCAGTTTCTGTAGCATAGCTCGTATTGTGGCTAGAGCATCATAAAGAGTAACCAAAAGGTAATAAATTGAATCCCTCACCTGGCAAAGTGAAAAATGTTGTTCTGTCATTCAGCAAGGCGGTTAACCTTAAATGCTCCCTGGGTGATCATCATGACTGCTCCAAGCATCTTCAGATTGGTTCAGTCAATTGAAAAAGACACATCTTGGTTGGACTTTGCATACAACATCAAATCAATATCCCATTTGTCTTTACTTCACATTAATTACCACTGAATTGATGCAAATGATATTAATAATATCGTTCTGAAAGTCATGGTACTTTGTACCTGTAGGTGTTTTACTTTAACCGGGCCATGAATCTTTGGGGAAATATTTTATAAACACTTCCTTATATCCACCCACCTATTCTATTCATTTTCAAAATTACTTATCTAGCATTCCAAGGCATTATCCTAGCCATATAGGATGGTTTGCAATTTATGTAATTGGCACCCGAAGGAAAATAGGGGAGGGTCATGCTTTTCATATTTTATATATCTGGTGCAGGGGGGTCATGTAATAGTTGCCTATTATTTCAATGTGTGCCCGATCCTGCATGCATCCCCTATTTGCAAGGATAAGCTATTCGTGCTGGTTGAGCCAGGGCGCAAGAGCTGAAAACTAACTGCAGCTGTTGCTTTGTGGTACGCACAAGAAGTGAGCGCACGTCTATCTAGTCCTGGATCCACAAAGCCTGGCATTGCCCCCACAGGGAACTTGTGCACCCCCAGTTTTGTTTCTCCAAAAACTTCTAAGCTTGTGTGGAGAGTACTGCATAATATGCACAGCGCATTTGGGCAGATGTTGCATGGCAAATAAGGAAAACTGATGTGTTAAGACTCTCAAATGTAGAACGACATCCATGTGGAAATGTATTGATGTAGTTTGACTGGCCATGTTAAATGCAATTTTGCAGAATGACTGCAAGACAACCTGCAACTCTTCTTCGCTCCAGCGCAGCCCTGACAGATTATGCAATGTCATGCTTTGCTGACATTGTTTCTCTCTCCCACAGCACTAACTGACCAAAGTAAATTCGGGATCATAGCCATTTGTGTGGCTTTCTGGAAAAAAGCTGTCCAGCCATTTAACACTGTTCAAGGGTACAGTGAAGCTGGGAGATCCGTGAACCAGAGGAGGATTTGACTGACTGTTAACCGTGACTAATTTTATGATATAGCTGAACCTGGCCGACGAAAGAGTTAACCTTTTAGGAAAGGTAGGCCCAAGCCAGGTGTTTTATTAACCTGTTGCTTGTGTGGCTGCCATGCCCAAATGATTTTACCAATAGTTTATAGTTCTGGTCAATAATATGTGAGCTGGTTTGTATCCTACTGACAAGGCTTGTGTCCTCCGCCTCCGTGCCCAAATATTGTTAAGGATGTGAGGTTGGGGACGCCTGCACAAATAGTTAATTTTTTGATATTTCTTGGTGTCGATGCTAGTTCGGAACAACAGTGGAAGTATATATTTTTAGGTAGCTACAGAGGACAGCACCAAATAGCCTTTTGCTGGCAACACGTTTTAATATCCGGCCACAAGGCGTATCGCTTTGGTTTTAATTTCAGGTTTTTTGTGAATATTTAGCCAACATAAAACTGAAGTGGGAATCTAATGCTGTTTGTTGTGCTACACATTTACATTATTAAAAAGAATACTACATCATAAACAATAAGAAAACTTTAGATTTTCTGTTTGTCACTGTATCCTGACATTTTGATCATTTGTGCCGTATTGAAATCATTATTCCAAATTTCCAACCACGTAAAATGATGTAGCATTGCATGAAATGCATTTATAAAAGACTAGATTTCCCTCAGACCCTATAGGCTGGTGTGCAGCTTCTGAGAACTTTGACACCTGCAAAAAAAAAAAAATTAGATTCCAGGGACTCTGAGCCTCCCTAATCACCCCCCTTGAAATTTAGCCTTGATTTGAACTATAATTCTGGGTAGGGCTTATAGGGGAGGGTCACTTTATCTTCAGTGTTCCGAGGGTCGCTTAAATGTATTTTGTTGAAGGGAGGGCTATCCATTTTCATTTCAGAGATCCTAGCCCCTCCAGGCATCCCTAATACTTAATGTACACTCTCTAAGCAACCCATCACAGCTGTTGCATCTTCCCTTACCTTCTTTCTTGCATTTCAAACTGATATTTCCAACAGTCTGTGAAACCGCTTGCATGAACCTGGAAAGTGCGGTTTCCTGCCAGTTACCTTTTGAAAAATGTGCTCATATCCCTAAGAAAAAAAGCTGTGCCTAAAATGTCAACAAATAGTAGTTCAACACGAGGGCAATAGTCAGTTCCATTGGGAGAGGGACTGAGTCGGATGGGGCTTGGAATTCTTCACTTAAGACAAGTAATTTTAAGTTCTTGTAATTCTGCACACTTTCGGAGATCTTCGATCTAGGCTGTATCTATTAATATTTCTGTAGTACAGGACATTTACTGATGTGACCTACTATCTGCCGTCTTTGGTAATGATGCCTCCAGCAACTTTTTGGCTGGCTTGCTAAAAACAACAGCTTGCCACAGCAATTTGTTGCTGCTTGTTACATTATAGATACAAATAAGGTAGTATTGCAATTCAACAATCCATTACTGCAGGTCAATATGCATTTGCTAATTATTAGGGCTTGATCTTACTGCTAAAGTTAATTATCTAGCCAGCTGATATTCTATAACTCGAACTGGTGCGAAAACTCCAAATCACTCTCATTGGACATGGGTAGGGTTATTACTTGCTAAAGGAAAACGTGAAATGGATCTCTAGTGAGATGGGGATTTTCAATAGAATGCGAATGGAGTGGCTTTAGAATGTTGGCTTTCCGGGCTTTGAAAATAACTTTAAGAGGTAAACAAGAACAATATCATCACATTGGAGTGATTTTGCACCTATAAGGTGTAACATATAATCGCAGGAGTTATACTGACTTCTTAGAATCATAGATGTTTGCAAATGACATCACAGATGACAAAAAGATCAGTGTGTTTGTCTCTGTAATTGGCCCTGTAATATATGGACTGTTATGCTACACCTATGTGTTGTTAACTCACTACAAACCAAAATCTCTGGTGATCACTGAGCTTTTTCTTTTTAAAATCTTAACCAGAATGAGGGAGTGTCAATGTCTGATCTGGTGGCTCTGAGACAGATGTCAGCTGTTTGTAGGTGTACTCTATTCCAAAGTTATGCATCTCAAGATGCTAGCAGATAAGAATTTAACATTGAAAATGGCATGTGAGATGGCATTATCAATGGCGTTAGATTCCAGGAATCCAAGAGAGTTCAGGAATAGCAGGAAGATCTTAAGACAGTAAATTTAGTTGGCAAAACATTTCCCAGGAGAGGAAAATAACACAGAGTGCAGGAAAGGCACTAGAAAGAATCGGAGAAATCACACACTAATGCTGGTCGGCAACCATGATGCCGGTGCGGAGGAAATGCCATGTCTTTTCTGAATTTGGACACGTAGCTCGAGAATGTAGAAACTTGAAAGTGGGAATGCCAGTTTGTTGAAATTGCATGAGTAAGGAGGATGTTTTAGAGTTGTTTGGGGTGTATACAGTTTACACTAGTTAAAATGGAAAAAAGGAATTCCGGTTAACGTTACTTTGGATGGAAAGGATTTGGACATGCAGTTAAACATAGGGGCCACAGTCTCTGGTCTCAAGTGTGTTACAGGGATACTCTTGTCGCCTCACATTTTTGTAAATATTTGAGTATATCTTTTCATGTGACAACACTGAAGAAATTACACTTTACTACAATGTAAAGTAGTGAGTGTACAGCTTGTATAACAGTGTAAATTTGCTGCCCCCTCAAAATAACTGAACACACAGCCATTAATGTCTAAACCGCTGGCAACAAAAGTGAGTACACCCCTAAGTGAAAATGTCCATATTGGGCCCAATTAGCCATTTTCCCTCCCCGGTTTCATGTGACCCGTTAGTGTTACAAGGTCTCAGGTGTGAATGGGGAGCAGGTGTGTTAAATTTGGTGTTATCGCTCTCACACTCCCTCATACTGGTCACTGGAAGTTCAACATGGCACCTCATGGCAAAGAACTCTGAGGATCTGAAAAAAAGAATTGTTGCTCTACATAAAGATGGCCTAGGCTATAAGAAGATTGCCAAGACCCTGAA